>SNQJ01S0208613.1:0-16159 GCA_010110895.2 Picea sitchensis | reverse complement strand
GGAGTATTCACTTTTATTGTACGTTTATATATCATATTGGACATCCCATAGAGAACTATGGATCAACCATCTTCTTGAGTGATCTTGACACCCTTCAACTACTTTGAGTGGAAGCTCAAGATAGAGCTTTTACTTCAAAGCAAGGGTTTGCATAGGATCACCATGGGGAATGAGGTCAAGCCTACTTCATCCATAGAGAAATAAAAACACTTCAACAAAATTGATGAAGCCTACAGGATATTGTGCTTGATAGTCTCTCTAGATCTCCTCTTTCATGTCGATACTTGCAAGAATCCTAACGATGTTTGGACAAAATTGAAGGATTTTCAGAAATCAAGACAATCTAAGAGGTCATCAGCTAGAGAATGATATACATGCATTGAATCCAATATATTTCAAGACCCTACGAGACTAATTTTATAATTTTAAAACTTTGCTTTCTCATTTTAAGGATTATGGAATTGATAAGAAAGATGAACATATAATCTTTTCAATTCTAACTAAACTAGGACTGGAGTATTTTGTCTACACTTATTCTTTTCATACTAGTAGGTTAGCTATGGGGTCTACATGGAATATTATATCCCTATATGATTTCATGGAGTCACTTATCCATGAAAAAACAAAGCTCATCCAAATAGGGGCAGTTAATAATTCCAATCCCTGTGTTCTTACAACTCAAGGAAGTTCAAATAAAAATAGGTAGAAGAAAAAGGGTAAGAAGGAACAAGAGAACACAAAGGAAGGTAAAAAAAATTCCACATATGAGAGTTTGAGTTCCAAAGAATCAAAAGGAAAGAAGGAGAAGACAATTTTTTCCCATTGTAACAAGGGGTTCCATCCTGAGATTTCTTGCATGAAAAATACCATAAATCTCATGGCACAAACACTTGAGCAATATCACCTCGAGGATTGTATTCCAGATAATGCAAAGAAAAATCCATCATCCAAAAGAGGGAATTAATTTCTATTTCATATTATCCTAATGCTTGGGTGCTTGATTAAGGGGATACCCATCACATGGCCTCATCAAATAGACTTTTCTCATACTTGGAGACTTGTTTCAGACCACCAATCTTCATGGGAGATGATTCTCCTACAAAGGTGTGTGGTAGGGGTAGAGTTGATACCATGGATGCTTTCAGGATGTACTTCATGTTCTGAAGATTTTAGTGAATCTTCTCTCCATTTATCAAATCACTCATTCAGGTTCAGGGAATAAGGTGGAGTTCACTACGGACTCAATTATTGTTTCCAACTTGTTAGATAGTTCAAAATTTTCCTTTGGTGAGGTTAATCGCCATTCCAGGTTGTACACCTTCTCTCACTTCACTCATAAATATGATTATGTATCTCTTCGAATACATGCTAATTAAGAGTCTAGGTTGTGGCATGAGAGGTTTGGGTATATGAATTTTAAATATTTAGATAATCTTATTAAGGTTGGAATGGTAGATAGATTACCCCACATTCAATACATAGATGGAGTTTGCTAGGGACGCGTACTAGGAAAAAATCCTGAGGATAAGTTCAACATAGGTAAAACATGGAGGGAATCATCACTTCTAGAGTTGGTTCACATTGGCATTATAGGTCCTTTCCCACACCCATTGATTAGTAAATCTAAGTATGTTCTTAATTTCATTGATGATTTTTTGAGATATACAGGAGTCTACTTTCTCAAATTAAAATATGAGGTCTTTGAGTGTCTTAAAGGCTTCAAGCATCTAGTTGAGAACCAAATAGGGAAGAGGATTAAGAATCTTCGTACAGATAATGTAGGAGAGTATGTGAATAAGGATGTTGATCATCATTTTCCAGAATATAGAGTTGCAACACACAGTTCCATAAGCTCCACAACATCATGGAGTAGTGAAGAGATAGATCAAGACATTGAAAGAGATGACCAACTGTATGTTGTAGGCTAGAGAACTACCTCCAAAGTTATGGGTTGAAGCTATCAAATCTGAAGCCTACATTCAGAATAGAGTTCCTCATAAATCAGTCAAGGGAGTCACTCCATATAAGGCTTAGAGAAAGAAGAAACCATAAGGCACTCACTTTAGAATTTTCGGTTCCTGTGTATGTGCTAGGATCCCTTATTATACGAGGAAATATATGGAAGATCAGAGTAAGGAGTATATTTTTATTGGATATCCAGAGGGAGTGAAGGGATATAGGTTATTATATACTACATCAAATACACTATTCATTCAAAGGAGTGTTAAATTTCAAGAGGGTACTTCACAAGTACTTCCATAGCAATCCACGCCTCTATCTCCATCGCCACTAGTTGCAGAACTTCATGAGACTTATTTCGATCAGATTTGTGATCATATATTTGAATATGATATATATGATATTTCTTATCAGAAACAAGAAGTTTCATTTCTATAGCATCGACCACGATGGGAACAAGAAACTCTTCAGGAAATAGGTGATCTAGTGGGTGATCCTGCTGGTCCACAGAGAACCAGGTCTCAGTTTGTGGAGCCTCCACAATATTTTACTACCATGGAGCCATTGTTTCCTATTTATTTTTATATATTACTTTCATTATATCCTCTTTCTTATGCAAAGGATAAAGGAAACCCCCATTGGGAAGAAGCTATGAAAGAGGAGTACATTTCCCTCATAAAGAACAATACATGGGGGAGTTGGTTCCTCTACCTTCCAATAGGAAGCTTTATAGATGTAAGTGGATTTTCAAGACAAAAATTGATGATGATAGATACATTACAAATTATAAGGTTACTCACAGGTACAAGGCATTGACTATGAGGAGACTTTTGCACCGATTGCCAAGATTGATTCCATTTGGTTAGCTCTAGCTATTGCAACAACTAGAAAGTGGAAGGTACACTATATGGATGTGAAGAATTCATTCTCATATGGATATATTAATGTTATTCTCTACAACTTGTTCCTGTAGAAAATGAAACTCGATTGGAATGTGCTTCGTCTTGGAGTGCATCACTGGATTCTTTGAGATACTAATGGCACTTGTGTTATCACAATATATCAAAATGACCTCATCATACTCAACCTGTACATCTGTCAAATTTTGTTTCATCCATAGGACATGTGTACAAGATGATTCTATTGTTATATACTTTGCTTCGACTGTAGACAATGATACTAATGTTTTTTTCTTTTTGATCTAAGATACCAAACACTCACCGAAGTAGAATGATGCTCCACTTGTACTTCTTCGGTCATCAAAGCAAACTTCCCAATCTATGTCTGTGTGGGAAATAAGTGATAGATCCATTCCTTTTTGGATACCATAATCCAAAATCTTATGTACCCTTAAGATATATGAATATTCTCTTTTCTGATAGAACATGTGATTCCTTTGGTGCTTCTTGAAATTGTGCCACCTGTCCAACTTCCTGCATTACATCTGGTCTGTAAGGTATCACATAATGTAAGTTGTCAATCATTGACCTGTTCTTCCTATGATCTATAGTCTTTTAATAATCATCTTTACTTAACTTGCAACTGGTTTTCATAGGAGTTTTAACTGAGTTGAATCTTCCATTCCGAACCTCTTTAGCATTTCTCTAATGTACTTTGTCTAAGAGATAAAAATGTCTTGGTTTCTTTGACATATCTAAAGACCCAAGAAGAAAGATAAGTCTCCAATCAATGACATCTCGAACTCATTTTTTATATCCTTTGGAAATTTCTTTCGCATCCTGTCATCATCACTACCAAAGATAATATCATCAACATAAACTTCAGTTACCAAAATACTATCTTGGTTTACCTTGATGTAGAGGTTGTTGTCTGCATTTTCTTTTCTAAACCCTTGATGTTGTAAGTATCTGTCCAGTCTGGAATACCATGTTGTGGGGGCCTTTTTAAGACCAAAAAAGGATTTATTCAACCTGCAAACATAATTTTCATTCTCTGGCAACTGAAATCCTTCTGGTTATGCAATGTAGACATATTCTTCTAGATCTCCTTTTAGGAAGGATGATTTCATGTCCATGTAATACATTTTAATATTCTTGGAGCATGCATAAGAGAGGATCAATCTGATTTCTTCCATTCTAGCAACTTGGGAAAATGTCTCTTCAAAGTCTATACCTTCAACTTGAGCATATCCTTTACAAACCAATCTTTATTTGTTCCTAGTAACCTACCCATCTTCATTCAATTTGTTTCTGAAGACCCACTTTGTACCAATCACATTCTTGTTCCTTGGCGTTGGAACCAGCTCCCAAGTGTCATTCTTTTCTATATGATCTAATTCTCCATCTATTGCTTTGATCCATAATTCATCCATGCTAGCTTCTTCAAAGCTACTCAACTCAATTGTGGATAATAGTGCTAGGTGTTGCTAGTCTGGTGAGCGAATTATTATTTTGGTTTCAACTCTTGCATCCTTATTCCCAATAATATGACCTGTTGGATGATTCTTCTATACTCTCCTGGTAGGTTTCTTTAGAGGTGCCTGAGGATCTTGTTTTTTTTATTTTTATTATCCTTCTTCGTTTTCCTCTTCTGCTTCTTCTTCTTTTACTTCTTCTTTGAAAACCTGTTCCAATGAGTCTTTGTTTTCTTCCTTTATTTTACGTCCATGTGTCTCATCAATGGTCACATTGATGCTTGCTACTAACTTTTTGAGTCTTAGATTGAAGCACTTGTATGCTTTCCTTGAAATTGAGCATCCAACCAGTATACCTTTATCAACTTGAGAATCAAACTTTCCCATTCTTTCATCTTCTCTTTCGATGTAACATTTGCTTCCAAAAATTCTAAAGTGATTCACAATTGCTGGTATTCCTTTCCATAGCTCATAGGGATTCTTATCACTGTTGTTTCTGAGCATTCCTCTTTTCTGAATATGAACTGTTGTATGCACTGGTTGTACCCAAAAAAAATATCTCAACTTTGAATCCATCAACATAGTTATGGCCATTTCCTGCATTGTCATGTTCTTTCTTTCAACAACTCCATTTTGTTGAGGTGTCCTGGCTGTTGAAAACTATCTCTTTATACCATTCTCACTGCATAAGTCCATAAACTCTTTTGATGTAAATTCTCCACCATTATCATATCTTAAGCAATTGATATTTGAATCTATTTCATTTTCAACCATCTCCTTGTATATATTGAAGTTTTCAAATGCTTATGACTTCTTCCTAAGAAAACACATTGCAGTCATTCTTGTATAATCATCAACCAATAGCATAAAATATTGCTCACCTTTAAATTATTTTGTTCTTGTTGGTCCAACTAGATCAGTATGCACAAGTTCAAGCGGCTTTGTTGAGGAGTACCCTTTTTTTTAACTTGGTCTTGGTTTTGTTTCCTTGTAGACAATGCTTGCATAAAATATTTGTTGGTTTTGAAATCTAGGGAATTTCTCTTACTTCTTCATTTTCGCTGATATTAACAAGATTATCAAATTTTAAGTGACCCATCCTTCCGTGCCATAGCCAAACCTCATATTATTTTCCTAGGAAACACTTTTATTTTCCAATTTCATTTAACACATATATTTTTCTTGGAGTTTTTGCAGCTCTAGCCACTAGCTTGCCTAAACATGTTTTTATTATTTCACATTTCTCTAAATCAAACACAATTTTGTGTCCTTGATCACACATTTGACTTATGCTCAAAATATTATGTTTCATGTCTTCCACTAGTATAAAATTGTCTACCTTGTCTTGTTTCCAATCTTAACTGTGCCTCTTCCTATAATCCTGGATGAGTTGTTAGTCCCAAATGAAACTGATCCATCTCTTTCATTTTTCAATGTGAGAAACTTGTTCTTATCACCTGTCATATGCTTTTAGAAACCACTGTCAACATACCAACCACATTTCTTGTGTTGATAATATAAATAGAGTGTGTATTCTTTATTTTTGTACTGATTCTGCTTTCTTACCCATATTCTCTGTGTTTCCTGTCTGTGACTGTTATTATTTTGTTTTAGTTCTCCTGCAGAAACTATGATTCTACAATATTTGGCCATGTGTCCAAAATTATTTCACTTGTAGCATTCCATATCAGTACTCAATGATTCAAACCTATTGTAGCTTTTGTTCTATGTGTCATTAGGCCTTCTTGAATAATCATTTTGTGCATAAATTTCACGGTTGTTTTTGTTCATGTTATTTTCTCTGCAATTTACAGCCTTATGTCTAAAATTATTACATGAATAACATAAAATGAGAAAGATAATTTGATACCCGAGAGTTATAGATATTCAAAAATGAGTTACTCTTATGAACCCTTCTTCTTCTTGAGGCCTTCTTATTTCTGACTGTCACTGATTTTGAAATTTAAATCTTCTAGGTGGAGTGTCTCTATGATTTTCCTTGTGAAGATTCTTGTCTTCTTTTCTTTCATTAGATCCTCTGGGTTTCTTTGCATAACTTCTTTGATTTGTTTCCTAATCTGTCATTTTGGAACTTGAGACTTTTTTTTTCAAGGTGTATCCTATTCCGTACTTATCATGATGTGGCATTTTATTGCTAATAATATCATCCAAAACTTTAGAGTTGTTCTACATGTTTTTCTTCTGAAGGTATTTTCTCAGTGTGACAATATCTACCTCCAAATATCCAATGATTCTGTCTCTTTATTCTAACTGCCCTCTGAGTGATTCCTCAATCCTCTTATCTTCTTCTATCCAAACTGTCAATTTTGTGATAATATTCTCTAGTTCTTCAGAGTTTGAATTCTGAGTGTTTTCTTTCTTCTTTAGTTTTGCCTGGAGCTTCTTGTTTTTCTTCTTCTCCCTTTTTATAACTTCAATGGAACTCATCAATTCTTCCATGAGATCAACTTCTGCCTCTTCATATTCCTTTTTAGAGTCTTATTCATTGGATCCTTCTTCATCGGATATTTCTACTATCATAAATAGTATGCTTTCTCTATTACTATCACTGACTTCATCTTCGTCTGACGAGGAACTATCTTCCTTGGTACAGTGAATTTTCTTGAAGAATTTATTTTTGTATCTTTTTCCTTTATGTATTTGTTTCCTTTTAGCTTCATCTTCTTCATTTCTTTTCTTTTTCTAGTGGGGACATTTGTTAGAAAAATTACCAATACCATCACAATTAAAGAAAATCAATGGAATCTTACCTTTTTACTTTCTGATTGGTGGTTTTAACCTTCTGACGAAGTTGGCCATTTCTTCATTGTCTTCTGAATCATCACTACTATTGGAATCAGACTTTGGCTCTTTCTTGCAAACTAACTTTGGTTGTTGCTTGCTCCTTTTCTTTGTCTTCTTGGATGCTTTGAATTATGTTTCCTTTGTAATGAGATTGTATTGTTATGTCCTCATCTCATAAATTGTGAGTATCCCATGTGGCACGTCCATGGTCATTATATCCAAATCCACTCTTTCTTCTAGGGCTGAGATCTTCGAGTCAAATGTCATTGGTAGAGATCTTAATTCCTTTTTAACAATGACCAGCTTCTTTATCTCATATCCCAAGCCTTTGATGTCGTTTACTACCTCATCGATACGTAGAAAGTAGGCTACTATGTTTTAATCTTCATTCATCTTTAACTGTTCTAACTTTGGTCTGAAAATTTGAAGTTTTGCTTCCTTAATTTTTTCATCTCCTTCATAGATAGTCTTTAGTTTGTCCCACATCTCTTTTGTGGATTCACAGTGCATGATTTTGGTAAAAATTGATTCATCTACACCATTGTGAATAGCATTCTTGGATCTTGAATTATTTTCTATAAGTTTCTTTGCATCCTTGTCTGTTGGGGGAGTAGTTGGTGCTTTGTATCCATCCACCACTAATTTCCAAATATCAAATCCCTATGCCTGTATGTATGTCTATATTTTATTTCTTCCGAGTGCATATTTATCACCATTAAACCATGGTATCCCAACTATAATGTGATCCATGATCTCCTTCCAGTGGATAAACTATTTCTTGAAGGACCTCCTATGATACCAATTGTTGGATTACTGAGAGGGGGGATAAATCAATAATAGAGATTTATAATCCTTTTTAACCACAATATATAAGTGTTTTTATATTTGTGATCAATTTACCAATATCATTTAACAAGTGGAGAATAAATAAACCATGAACAATGAACAATCAAACACATACATGGTACACCGATATTTTTACGTGGAAACCCAATGCAGGTGAAAACCATGGAATTTTTTTTCCTATATGTATTTAAAAATTACATTCATTAGAAGCACCAAATTCCTTTGTTTTCCAACTGCAACTAGAAGGAGACTCCAAATCCCTAAATTTTCAGGCTACAACTTGAGGGAAGCTTCAACTCCCTAATTTTCTGGCTCCAACCAAAAGGAGGCTACAACCCCCTATGTTCTACGACTACAACCGAAAGGTGGGTACAACCACCTATCCTTTCCCCATCCTAATGCCTTGAAATATAAGTGTCAAATAGATGATGAAACCAATGCCACACTATCACTATGAGATATACCACTGTAAACATGTACCAATATGTGCCAACAACCTATAACCAACCTGTACCAATAACATGTGATCAACCTTTACCAGTGATCAACCTGTACCAAGCAAATACCAATAGATATGTGACATGTCTATATTGCAGCCTACGTATGTACACGGCTTGTCTATTCTCTAGCCTGTGTATGTACGCGGCCTGTCTATACTGCAGCTTGCATACACCTTCAGAAAGATATGGTTTTCACATTTATGAAACTTAGACACTTTGTTGCCTCTATCACATCAACCTGTAACCTGTCACTGTGCCCAATATATAGTTGTTCCCTATGCATACATCATCATACATATCCTTTAACCAAGTGCATCTATATATCTTTATTCATGTGCCATACATGTCTATACAATCATTTCATGTGTAATAAACCTCACATGGACTAGTGTTATAGAAAGATTTGCCTCACCCCATGCAACATGCTCAAAAGGCCTTTTTCATTTCCCTTTGCAGACTTGAAGTCTCTTTTTGTAGTTCCCAAACCTAAAAATTGTATTTATTTACATATACGCTCCCTAACAATTATACAACATGTGTATATGTAAGTTTCACCATTACAACCCGCATACGTCAGGTTTTGTGCCCAAAATTAAAAAAATGGTGTTGGGTTTCCATGTCACATTACAAGATCCATCATCCTTAATCTTCCATATACTGGAAATGTTCTGAATTGGCACTTCAGTGCTTTTTGAAGGCTATAAATGGGCCATATCCAAGCTATGGAGAAAGAGGAGAATAATTCAACTTTGAGAGCAAAGTTACTATGGATAAATTATTCACTTCATATTGAGTCAACATCCCTTTATCCTTTTAAGTATGAACACATTGTTCAACCCCCAAGCTCTTCCCTATTTGATGGAGAACCTCATTGTCTCTCTTATATGAGCTTACCTTTGGTGGATGCCTAGCTGGAAGGGACTTAGTTTCTCGGTTCCGAATGTGCTGACACAAAAGTTTGTCATTTATACACTTTTTTATTACATTTTAATAGAAATACTCTTTTCTCGTCCAATTAATGTCTTGCAAATATTTGAATTGTTATTCCATGGGCGTATTTGTTATGAATATTGATGGATTATGCTATTATATGTGCTTAGTTTATATATTATCACCATATGCTTATGTATCTTGGTTTTTGAGGACAAGTTGTAGGTGTATTTCTCTGAGTCAAGTGCTCAACAATGGACTTCATCGAACATCTGGACAAGGTAGGATATTTATCTTGTCTTCTTAGCATATTTGTTTATATAGCATACTTGAGATTAGAGTTGATTTCTGTAGTCATTTCTGTCTATTGTGGTTTACCCCATGCCATAGAGTGATTTTCCTCATAACAAAATTGCAGACCTTACTGGGGAGTAAATCTTCTTTTGGGGTTTGGAGTGTTTTTATCCTTTGATTGCTCTCATTTATCTTGAGTTTCTTGTCGTCTGATTGCTTGACAATCTCTGTTCATTTTGAGTCTGAGTTTCTTGGCCTTATCATTAATCTGGAAGTGTTTCAATACATATACGCATTTTTTTCCCAGGCAGTCGCGTACATACGTGAGATTTCATTCTGTAGGAAGCGTATATACATGATTTTCTCCTGAATAGTCGTGTACAACATCCTTGTTTGATTGATTGTTGAGTTTGACATTTTTGGGGTAAGTACTTTTGATGGTTGTTGAGCCTTCTTCGGTCTTTGACATGACTGTTAAGTTCCTGCAGACTGATAGGAAACCTTTTTTTGGTTAAATTTCCGGGCGTTTTTTTTCTTTCTCATCATCATTTTCATTGGTTTTCCTTGCATCATGGGTTGGGTGTTTTCTTCTTGATATTCTAATTAGTTTGTCTCTATTTAAATACAGTAGGATATTTATATCAAGTTGTTTTTAAGTCCTTGCATTTTCGTTCTTTTATATTGAAAATGAAAAAAAAATACATTTTGCATTGTTGGCATTTGATATTTTGGGTTCTTATCGTTGATTTTAGTACATGTATGGAAATATTGCATCTTATTTGAAATTGCAAAATTAAATTGAAAGTTGCATTTTGAAAAGCGTATCACTTATTGGGAATTGAAGTTAGGACTTTGCATTTCATTCGTATTCATTTATTTTAATTATTGAGTCATAACATCATCATTTTCATGACCACACCTTTTGAGTAAGAAAATCCACTAAAAGTAATGCTGATAAATTTAAAATTGATTAGAAACGATTTTATTTTTCAAGGTGCACAAACTAGCTTAAGATTTAGAGCCTTGGAATAGGATTTTGTGAGTAAACTTCTCCAATAATATTAAACTCAACATATGTTTTTGACTAAGGGAGTGGTGAAATCCATTGTATAATTGGTGATGTCAGGAGGCTCCACTCACACTGGAGTTAAGCACGAGGTCGTGTGAGGTTGGTTGAGGGGATACCCCCCCAATACCTTCTTAGTGTCAGAGATATTTATGGGGATCTATTCATATATGTGGGTCTTGCTAGTACCTTTACCTCTATGAGAGGCAATTATTTCAATATTCTAGGCTTTGTTACCCTGACCATATGGTGGACCTGACTTACGACTATTTGCCTACGCATTGGTTATATTGTGGTGGCTTAGTTGCTTGACATAGGTAGCCACATAGGTTACTTGTAGGGGTTATTCTGCAGGTAACTTGAGTCAGATAAGGGTCGGAAAACACACAACCTTTATCGAGGATTACCTCTCCAAGGGGGATCTGACTGACTAGATGTTAAGCCCACAAGGGCCCTTCTAACTGATTTTGATACCTCCGATCTTTTGTAGGGAGTATCAGGCCCTTCTTGGGCGAGGAATACCTACTTTAGTGAGGGAGGCCCCTTTCAGCCACTTTATACTATTTGTGAGCATATTGGCCTTTTTACTTTACTTTGGTGTGCTCTTTGATTATTAGTTGGTCTTAGGATTTTGTATTGTGTACTGATTTTTAATTGCTATGGTTAGTGGAGCTCACGTGACTCCATCAATTTGCGTTACCCATCGCATAGTATTTTCTCATTCCATGGGGACGAATCCTTTTGTATTTCTGAGTGGTACGCCAAATCATGATACTCAGCCAATACTTTGGGCCTCTAATCATTTTTCTGATGGTATGCTAGACATGTCTTTCCACTTTCCATACTCTGTCTCGTTGCCTTATGTGAATCCTAGTTTTGGGTCTGGAGGCATGGCACCTCCTTATTCTCCCTTTTCATTTGGTGGGAGTCATATCCCTCAACAAACTCTTACAGTAGGAGGTTAGAATCTTCATTCCTATGGATCAAATCCTAGATTCACTTTTCCAGGAGCAAGTGCTCAAATGGGTGGTCATTCTACTTATTACATGTCGTCCGTCTATCCTTCTTCCGCTATGTCAGTTCCTACAAATGATTTTCCCATGGAAGACCTTTGTCTGTCCTCTGGTGTCTCATATGGAGGGAGTGAGTTTTATAGTATGGGAAATCCCCTTCACGAATTTCCTTCATCTGGGGGACACATATATCCTCACCTGAGTAACCCTTGTCTTGTTTCTTTCTCTTTGCAAATAGATTCCTCACTGACAATGTCCTTACAACCCTTTATGAATCATTTTGGAGGAGGATACTTTTGTGCGAGACATGGCCATGGTGTATACTAGAACCCTTCTTGGCCTATAATTTCTCAAAACCAGTCTTTCCAGGAACCTTGGTCTCAAATGCCTCAACCAATCGCCACCACTAGTCCAGTCACTGCAAGTCATACTATTGTTATATATCCAACCTCTGCTAGTCACGTTGGAGATTGGTCAACAACCTCTGTAAGTCATGTTGAATACATGCAACCAGCCGCTACAAGTCAAGCTCGGGGCATAACTCTAGTCACTACTAATCACATTTCACAAACATCACCAAAATATGCTAGTCATGTTGGGGATTCATCACCAATCTCTTCTAGTCATGTTGTGGATTCATCGCCACACTGCAAGTCATGTTGGAGATCTGCTACTAGCCTTTGCAAGTCATGTTGAGAGCATGCCACCAGCCACTGTAATTCATGCTAGGGGCATTCATACGATTGAGAAGCCTCTACGTATAAGATGTAAGCCCAATTTACTTTGTAGACTTTGAAAAAGATATCATCTTACTCGTTTGTGCCTTGCTACTGTTGTGGTACAAAAAGCGTGGTCCTTGCCTGCGGGCCCTTTGGGTTTTGAGTCATTTTTGGTTTCCCAACATTATAGTCCTTCTTTGGTTGATACAGTGGTCGTGCCGATGCAATCTTTGGCCGACACCCTCTTCTTTTAGGGGGTGATGCGTCTCTTTAACTTGTTGTATCACATCATGTTCAACCATCGGTCATTTCGATGCAATCTTCGGTCGACACCACTCCTATTTTTGAGGGTGATACGTCTCTTGAAATTATTTTCTCACATCCTATTCAACCAATGGTTGAAGAAGTGGTCATGCCAATCCAATCTTCAGTTGATCCTACTCTTCTCTTGGCAAGTGACAAGTCTAAGGAAGTGACATTGCCGATGCAATCTTCGGTCAATCACAGTCTTCTTTTGGGGGGTGATGCATATTTCGACCATGTTCTTAGCATTTCTAGTTTTGTACCTTCTAAACAAGGGAGAATTCCACTCTCTTTGAGTATGATCCCTCCAAGTCCTACGGTGGTTTCCTTTGATTGGAATGATCTTGTAGAGACTCAAATTCCTTCTTCTACACCCTTCCAGATAAGGGGCATTATTCAATATATTGTAGAAAAGGTAACCTCTGCAAGTATTTTATCCTCCTCAACTTGGAAAGATTTGGGTTTTCCCAAGGTTGTGTCAACTATCTGTGAGTTTCTGACTTTCCACATAAGTCCTGTACAGGAGCCATGGCCTCCCCAATGATATGTTGCTTAGAACAACATCCACGAGTCTTTTTTAAGCTCTTTTCGAACTCTCTCAAAAAGAGAAAAGATTGTCAAGTGAACTTGTCTCTTTCACACTTATAAGTTGGATTTGAAAGGACATCTATTTGGTGTAAGTTTAACCCTTTTTCAGACCAATTAGACTAATTTTGAAAAAGGAATACTCTAGACACTAGTGGCTAGAAGAGGTCTCTTGGGTATTGTTTTATACTTTTTTGGGCCTAGGGGACTAAATTTATGAAAAATGACATTCTTTGGAATTAAGTTGTAATTTCATCTAATTCTCTTGCTTGCAGTATTGAGCCTACTACCGGTTCTTGATTTCGCATTATAATCCTATCACCTCTACAGTTTTCATCATCATCTAAGAAAAGCCTTGTTTATATCCTTTGCAGCTTGACACCCTGTACCCTATGAGGAAGCATTTCCCCGAGTGTCCATATCCTGCATGCACCTCCTTGCATTGAGCATAGGTATGTTCCACTACTGGAACCAATTTCTTACTCGCGACACTCATTTCTTCCTCTGTATCATATCATTCATTTGTCTATGAAAAAACAGAAAAAGATGGGCGGGAAAAGAATATTATCTTATGTTGGCAGCATTGATGTCACCTTTGAACAAAGCACAAAATTTTGAGTCCACTTTTTATCAAACGTTTTGGTTTAGCATGGCCTTAGGAAGTTGAGATCGTTACTTAGAGTTTACTCCCCTCATTGGTTACTTTTCCAGTCCTTATGGAGATTTTTATTGGTGCCTCCTGCATCACAAAGTTTCATCACTGAGTCTATCTTGACAGAGTCATCCATATGTCTCATGCTCTTGTTCAAAGGATGTGTATTAGCATTGGTTGACCATTTCTCAAAACTCTTGACTTTGCATGTCGAACATACCCTCGGTCTATCTTAGAGTTACATGAAGTTGTAGTCCTACCATGCACCTTGGTCCTACTTTCCTTATGGGTAGATAACCATGAACTCAACATTCAACTTCTCCTAATTAGTCGTTGACTGGGGGTTTTCCCTTGTGTTCTATGGAAATAAATCTATTCACACATTGAGATTCGTGTAGTGTCTTGGATGCCATTAGCCTTATTCGTGGTTTCCTCGCCTTTGTCAGAAATTTTCCTCATTGGTTGCTATTCAAAGGGTCTTTTTTCATACACTACTTGCATCTGGTGCATGCAAAAGATTCATAGGGTCATTAGTTCGTCAACGATTTCTTCGTCCGAGTTCCTCCAAATCATCAATCTCCTTCTCTGTACCTCGTGTTGAATGATGAGATATTCCTTAATGCTCTCCTTTCAACGGGTCTTCTTCTATCGACTTCATCCCATCTATTATGGAAACGAGACTTAGAGTCCTACGAGTACCTAGAGGCTTTCTCAGTGGTAGGTTCTCTCGCCATTGATAGTTGGGAATACATAAATTTCTCTTGATCGATGGATTCTTCAAGTGTTTGACCTCAACACCTTTATTCACACTTGCAAGAATGTACTCGGTGCCTTAATACCTACTTTCATTATCGGTAGGTTGCCTCGCATTTGTTAATGGTATACCTTAATGACCAATAATCAAATGAAGTCTCATTGTGTTCGACCTCAACTCCTTTACTCACATGATGTAGACTTGCACCTTTGGCAGATCGTGTAGAAGACTTGAAGACATCAATTCATAGTTGCAACTTTCCTGAGCTATTTCTATCATTCATTGGACCAATACCTATATGACTTAAATGATCATGGGAGAGTAGATTGTACTCCATTATATACATATATCTTTATATTGATTTTGAGACTGGTTTTCACTGGGCCTTGTTCATGTTTATGACAACCTATGGCATGTATCTACTTTTGTATTTCTTATTCATGGCCATGACCAACAGTTTGGTATATTTCCACATGGATCTGCAGTGTAATTCAAATTGACATCCATGTGTACAAAGTCATTATGGATTATAATATTCTTACGAGCAACTAGTTCGTCCAATTGGGTCTCCATTACTCCACTTATGGGAATTATAATGTCTTTTGGTCATCGCAGATACTCCTCTGACCTCACACATTAGGGGGCATATGATATAGAAAGATTTGCCTCACCCCATGAAACTTTCTCAGAAGGTTTTTTCCATTTCCCTATGTAGATTTAAAGTCCCTTTTTGCAGTTCCTAGAGATAAAAAATTTATTTTTCCACATATACGCACCCTAACAATTATACCACATGCGTATACACATGTTGCACCATTATGACCCACACACATTGGATTTTGTGCCCAAAATTAAAAAATGGTGTCGGGTTTCCACGTCACATCATGAGAACCATTATCCTTGACCTTCCATATACTGGAAACATTCCAACTCGGCCTTTGAGTTCCCTTTGAAGGATATAAATGGGCCATATCCAAGCTGTGGAAAAAGAGGAGAAGAATTCAACTTTGAGAGCAAATTTTCACTGGAGAAATTATTCACTTCATATTGAGTCTGCATCGCTTTGTCCTTTTAAGTTTGAACACATTGTTCATCCCCCAAGCTCTTTTCTATTTGATGGAGAACCTCATTGTCTCTCTTATATGAATTTGCCTTTGGTGGAGGATTGAAGTGGTGGATGCCCAGCTAGAAGGGACTTAGTTTCTTGGTTTCGAACGTGCCGACACGAAAGTTCGTCATTCACACACTTATGTTGATTACAATTTAATAGAAATATTGTTTTCTCATCCAATTAATGTCTTGTAAATATTTGAATTGTTATTCCATCGACACATTTGTTATGAATATTGATGGATTATG
>SNQJ01S0208611.1:0-11973 GCA_010110895.2 Picea sitchensis | reverse complement strand
AAAATCTGCAACGTTTTCAGCTTGGTCAACTTAAAAAAATTCTAGAAATTATAATATTCATCTGTTAGATTCAAAATTATAGTCATAATAAAATAGAGTCTCTGTAGATTGTTGTAGTATATTTCATTTGTTAAAAACAAAAGTTTAATAATAGATACATTGTTGGGGAAAAAAAAACTCATTATCATTACTTTCATGTTTAAGGAACATACGGTTAAACAATTGTCAAATTGACATATCAAATATTAATAAAACAAAATTGAAAAATAGTCATTGGAAATCTAACAAAATTCTTTACAAGTTTCGTTTTTACTGTAAAGTGAAATTCTAAATAAAAAAATACTTTTGTATGTCGGAAGTTGAAGAACTTGTGAAAATATAGTTTTTTCTCTCATAAAACCAGCAAAACAAACACCCATCTTCAAGATTTTACCCTCTAGCCTCAGGTTTGAGGGGTATTATCATCTGACCTAGCTCCCCTGCTATGCCTTTCATCTCTGTAAATTTTGTTGGAAACATGTCACTGTATTCACGCAATAACTCTATTATTCTTTCTACTATTTTCTCATCCCAATAATATCCAATACTTTCCATTTTAGGATTGTCATTTGTCCCAATATTGACTTTATTAACTTTTATTAGTGCAGACAATACTTCTGATTCCATAGATGGACCTTCCACCTCTCTTTCTCCTTCAATCTCTATAATCAAAGTGTTGCATGGATCATATTCATATGGTACTTCCTCTTCAACATGATAGCATGGGAGTAAATCTTTGACTGTATGTCTATTCTATTGTTGATATTCTATCATGATTTCAACTTCTGGTTCATCAATAAATATCATTCCATGTATCAACTTCAATGATGAATCAATGTTGGGGTTCTCATGTTCAAATGAGAAGGTTACTACAAAATTCTGTTCTAAGCCTTTCCATTTTGTAGTGCCTCTGCGCATCTCCTGGTCTATATACCAGTTCCCTAGGATTCTTTCCAATGTATGGATAAAGTGATGAGTCCATTCCTCTGGTGGTGTCATCCTCCATTGTTCCTTTCACTTCTCCAAGTGTTCCATTGGTGTTCCTTATCCATTATACCTCTACATTTTATTCCTCCCCTTCTCTGTGCCCAATCTAATGTGTAGTAGTTGTTTACACTAATACCAACCCTAAATTGTTTCTTTATGTTCACCCCACCATCTTGCAGGCATTTCCTTGAGTGAAATATCTAGGGCTAAGATCCTATGATTTCCTAGTACTTCCTCTTCATATTTTGTCAAAAATTCCTCTAAGTCATTTAACCCATGATAATTGGGGGTTCTCTTATCTCTGTACCAACCTATATCACTGCGCAGTCTATTCTTTCACACCTCCTTGTTGAAACTTCATGTAATCGTTGTTGCCAATTCTCCAAACCTGTGTTTGAGTTATAAACACATGATTTAATTCTTCTCCAGTTGAGTACCCCATCTACAGTTGGGCTAACATAATCCTTTTCTCACGCAATGGTTCTGTACAATTGGTTTATTTCCTCCAGATTCAAACAAGTGGGTTGTACAAACCTTTCTCCTTCTGATGGATCCACTGGTGAAATGACTCTATATTCATTTGATTCAAAAGTAATTTTTCTTGTCTTCAGGTTGATTATGTCTTGGTTATCAAATGCCTAATCCAATCCAAGCAATGTTGGGTAAGGTGTTGTACCATATACTATTTCTATTACTTCAAAATATGTCATAGTGCACACTCCATCCAAATCTATTGTCACACCTTTCAGCCTTCCAATTGGTAACACCCTGTGTTGATTTTCTAATTTCAACTTGATAGGCGAATATCCTAGTGTGGGTTCTCCCATACACTGCCATGTATTCTTAGGTAAAAAATTTACTTCAGATCCTAAGTCTAGTATAATATCACCCATATTGAAATCCCCAATGTTGGCATTCAGTTTGAATTCTCTTCTTATCCTTCTTCTTGTATGGACATGATTGAATGTTTTCTATTCTAAATTTCCTTTCACCTTGGTGTTGCATATTTATAGCATATCTTGTAAAAAACTAACAGATGATGGATCATTCAATAACTTAAGAGAAGATTCCAAATAATTAGTTATGGGACTTACTTGATCTAAAGGTTTTCCTTCAATGGTATGGTCCATTGAGGAGGGAATTCTATACATTGGTAAGTTTTGAGTGTGTTGCGCGACTAATGTAGATGAAACATTTTTCTCGAGAAACTCATGTCTAGCCTCCTTGAATGTTTCCTTTTCTTTACATGCATCAAAATGCTTCAGTGGTTCAATATTCTTCTTAACCTATTGGTGTTGCAATGGATCTTGTTTTACTACGTTAGTTCCTGTCTTGTCTCCTCCTCGAGTGACTATATTGATGTTTATCCCATCCTCCTTGGCTTCTATAGAAATCCACTGGACATTTTGGTTTTTATGGTTTCTTTTTTATTGGATCTTCCCGAAGAGTGTCAGACAATATTATGTGCCATGATCTTTTGTGTGACAGTACATACATGTCTCTAGTGGGAGTGGACACTCCCTTGCATAATGTCCTAGTTTTTGGCAGTTGTGGCACACTACTGGTCTTCTACCTCATCCTCCACCTCTATATCCACCTCGATCTCCTCGTGGAGCATTATACTAAGGTACCTGGTTATACTATGTGGGGTTATACTATCGCTGCACATTATTATATTATTGCTTCTCAATGTTGTACTGGTACTATGTGTTATTGTATGGTGGTGGTACCTGGTTGAATTGAGGTGTAGCTTGTACTGTCATCATTTCTTCTTGCACCCTATAAGTATCTGAAGTAATTTCTCTCATCAGTTCCATCGTCTTACAATCCTTATCATCATGACCCACTGACCTGCAAAATTTTCAATATAAAATTTTGGGTATTGTCTTATACTTCTGCATCATTGAGAAATGATATGGATCATGTCCATGTGTCTTGAAAATATTTCACCATGGTCCTCTTGTTGGAAATGGGTTTGGCACCCTGTTTCTATATACTGTGAGAAAGTTGGACATTCATTCTTATGGTGTCCTTTTGTCCTGTAGAGGGTACACCAAACAACTTCTCTTTTCTCCTTACCCTTATTTTGGTTAAGTTGAAATGTTAGATTCTTCAAATCCTCCAAATTCTTTATTGCTGTATCTATCTCCTGATACTGGTTCTCTTCCATTTGTAAGGCTACCTGCAAAACGTCTACTTGATTTTGGAACTTCTTCTATCTCAATGGGTATTTCAAATTTGGTAACAACGAGTTCACAAATAGATGCCTATGTTTCATGTCAGTCATTTCATATTTCAACATACCTTTTAGACACTTAAACCTCTAATCAATATCCCAAATAGACTCACCTAGTTCTTTACCGATTTCAATCATTTCATTCATATAATGGTATTCTAAGCCAAGATTTTGAAATTCATTTATTAGTAGGTTTTTCACATCTGCAATAGTCTTTGTTACTCTTGGTGGACTGTTTACATCTAGTTTCATATACCGGTCTAGTGTGTGGTCTCTTAGTGTGACAACTAACTACGTGAATTTTTTATCCTCATCTGTGATATGATTTTCTTCCCATATCTTCTCACATATGAATAAGTTATTTTCAGGGTCCTTTGATGCCTCTCCCCGAAATTATGGTAACCTGGTCATGGGATCATGTCCTACCATTTTGAACTGTGTTGAACTAATACCTCCGCATGGTGTACATAATTGACTATTAATTCCTGAATTGGATCCTCCAATTGATTCTCCTTGATTGCATGCACGTCTTGTTGAGTTTCTCCTACTAAAATTCAGTTTTCTAAATGTTGGTGTTCTTTCTGGTGTGTTAGTCACACATGGGGTTATAGGTTCCACACAGATGATGATCTTCATTGGAGTTCTTCCTTCTGTTCCTTCCCTTGGACCTCTTTTTTTCCTTTCATATGTTACATGCACGATTTCCTTAATCTGATCCACACCCTAAATATCCTCTACCTCTTCTTCATCACTTGCCAATCCCTATCTATCAACTATGGCTCTCTTCTGATTATTCATCTTATATTGGTAGGGTACTCCACTGCGCGTCTTTCTAGATTTTTCCATTATCTTCTTTATCTAGTCTTCCTCCATCATGATTAGGTCCATGGCCTCCTTCTTTCCCTTATCCATCTCTTCCTCCATTTCTCAGCCTCCTATCACTACTTCCCCCCTTCCCCCATGCGCACAGGCAAGTTTAGTTGTCTGATTCCATAGTAATCACATTATTGTCATACAATAAAATATTGATTGAAGTATACAACTATATGTTGTACCTACCTTGGGTCCCTTTAGAAAATCATGATTTTCTATGGTGTAAGACTTCGCGGTATCTACTGCAAATTCAGTGATAAACCCTGCAACAATATTGTCTAACCAGAAATCTACTGCGTGCGTAAATTTGTTGTTAACTTGTTGTAACTATGTGATATCCATAGGATTCCACTCCAGTTGTTTAATGCTATTTGTAGGGTGGTTTTATTTTAAACTTAATAATCACTTCTGCAATAAATGCAGGAAATCACAAAAAAATTCTTCATGCAGGTCACTAAACATGTATTTGTCGAGATATTTGCACGGTGTTAGCTTAGGGTTTCTCCTGTTATTCTGTACAAACTCGAGTTCCTTCATTTTAAACCATATTTAGATCTCCACCTTTTTTGGGTTCCATGGCCTGAACATTCCCTTCTATACCTTCATATTTCACGTGTTTCTTCTATGGATCCCGTCTACTCAATCCTATGTAGTTCCACCCAACAACATAACCATTTGGTGGTTATATCTCCAACTTCTTACTTCTTCTAGTGTTGACCCGGATTCATATCTGAACAAGTTTCCAACAAAACCCTCTAAAACTATCGACCCTCTTGGTAAATCAGAAGGAAACATTGCGAAAAGGGTGCACAATGTAGTCTCACTCGAGATATCTCTATGGGTGATTGTAATACTTAGGTGTTTGCAGCCTAGAAATGAGTGGATATTTGAGAGTGCATTCTATCTTTATTTATGAATTAAAATTGTTACTGATTCAGGTATTCCTAAGATTCATTTATCTTTAGCCTCATGCATGCATACTGATATATATAGTTAATCATTCATTCATAAGCTATCCATTAACATAAAGTAAATAATTCAAGAAACATCACACAGAACATAGGTTTTACCGTGGTTCACCCCCTCTTGGGGATACGTTCACAAAGATTTGTCTTCTCTAATTTTTTATTTAGTTTGCTGCAAAATATGGTGCTACATGCATTACATATTCAATCATACAATAATGATGAGATTAAATAAACTATGTGAGGAAGAATATATCACACCAGACTCCTCATCCTATGATCCAACCCTCCAAATCTAGCTTATTCAACTCTTCTACACCTTAAAAACTTTCAACAACAATTATCAACAATATTTTTCCACTTAACCAACCTCTAACCTAGACCTCCTAGGTTCTTATTTATACTATTTTATAGGATTATATCCATTACAATCCTTATCAAAAACCTTAACTCTATCATGGTTAGGATTTCTTGCCTCCTTGCCACATGGCTTTTCCTCTTGCATGCTTATTTTCCTTCTTTTTCTGCATATTTTTTTCTTGCCACTTGTTACCCATGCTCCAAAATTAGGTCTTTCCTTCCAAAAATAGTTCTTTCCTCAAAATAGGCCTATGCCCAATAGGTTATTATTATTAGTTTTGATTTGGAAATGATTCCCAAGCAAGGATGTCAAATATCCACAGTGTGCAAAATGGCCAAATATTTTTTTCATAGGTGGACTTGCCCAAGTGTTTGTCACAAAGTTGTTTACTGGTATAGGCCAAGGGTTTTCCTTCTTGCACGAGAACTAATCCTTTTCCTTTTCGTAAGGGATCCCATCACAAAACAAAAGTATTAGTGAATTCGGGTAGAGAAATTACTAGGGTGGTACACATAACATCTTTCAATTCCTTTTCTTAAGTAGGAAAGTGAGATGAGATACTATTTTTCCATAGTTCTGCATGAAATTTATATAGAACCCTATTATACCAAGGAAACCTTGTAAACTTTTAAGAGTTATAAATAGGGCCAATCCTTCATTGCTTCAATTTTTTTTGGGTCTTCTCTTACACCATCCTTACTAACAATATACCCAAAATATTCAACTTTATAAATTCCAAAGGAACATTTGGACCTCTTGAGAAATAGTTGATAATAATAAAGGAGTTGTAAAATCCGGTCTACATGGGTAACATGGGATTACCGAGTTTTTTCGTAGATGAGGATGTCATAAAAGAAGACTAGGACAAAATGACTTAGAAAGGGTTTAATATATGATTCATGAGACTCTATAAGGTGGAGGGTGCACAACAAAGGCCTAAAGGAATAACCAAAAACTCATAATGGCCTTCATGAGTGTGAAAGAGAAATTTTGGGAATATCAAACTCTTTCATATGGATTTGGTGATAGCCTGAACTTTGATTAATAAATGTTGATAAAAAAGGTTGTTGTGCACTTGGGGTCTTCATTGTTTCTCCATTATGTTGTTGGCAAACATCGCATTCAACCACAAAGGTGCGAATGCCCTTTTTCATGCCTTCCCAAAAGAAGGAATGTTTGATTTGTTCATATGTTTTATGAAATCCAAAATGACCTACCATTGGGGATGCATGGAGTTCACATAACAAAGTATTTTTAAAATTAAATCGTTTGATCAAATACATACACCATTTATAGTGGAGTTCGTCATTATGCCAAGTGTATCCAATAAATACAATATGATCATGTAGACTTTGTTGGGCCAAGATAGAAATATTGAGATAGATGAACCATTCATTATGGCCTTCATCCACCCAATCAACTACAATGAATGAGAGTGAAAAGAGGGACCCTTCCTATTCATATTTTCTGAAAAGAGAATCAACGACCACATTCTCCTCACCCTTATTGTAAATGATCTCATAATCATAACATAGCCTTTTAGTAACCAATGTCTTTTGTTCTACTGATGAAATCGTTTTCTCCAAAAATTATTTGAGGCTACAATGATCAATGTTGATTTGGAAACGATGCCTAAGAAAGGATGTCAAATATCCATAGTGTGCAAAATGGCCAACATTTATTTTTCATAGGTGGACTTTCCCAAGTTCCTGTCACAAAGTTGTTTACTGGTATAGGACAAGGGTTTTCATTCTTGCACAAGAACTACTCCTTTGAATTTTCCTAAGGCATCACATCAAAAAACAAAAGTTTTATTGAATTTGGGAAGAGAAAGTACTAGGGTGGTACACATAACATCTTTCAATTCCTAGAAGTCTTGATTTGCAACTGCATTCCAATTGAAAGAATTTTTCTTAAGTAAGGCAGTGAGAGGAGCTATTTTTTTTCCATATTCTGCATGAAATTAATATAGTACCCTATTAGACCAAGGAAACCTTGTAAACTTTTAAGAGTTTATAAAATAGGGACAATCCTTCATTTCTTCAATTTTCTTTGGGTCCACTCTTACACCATCCTTACTAACAATATGACCAAAATATTCAACTTCAGAAATTCCAAAGGCACATTTGGACCTCTTGAGAAATAGTTGATGATAAGAAATGAGTTGTAAAATCTGGTCTACATGGGTAGCATGGGATTACCAAGTTTCGTTGTAGATGAGGATGTCATAAAAAAATACTAGGACAAAATGACATAGAAAGGGTGTAAATATATTATTCATGAGACTCTAGAAGGTGAAGTTTCCATAAAAAAAGTGAAAAGGAATCACCAAGAACTCATAATGCCCTTCATGAGTACGAAAGAGAAATTTTGGGAATATCATCCTCTTTCATATGGATTTGGTGATACCCTGAATGGAGGTCAAGTTGGGTAAATAATTGGGAACCTTTAAGTTTATCCAAAATATCATCAATAACTGGAATGGGAAACTTATCCTTGATGGCGAATCTTTTGATAGCACAAAAATAAAGACAATGCACAAAGTGCCTTCTTTTTTGAGTACCATGAACACCAGGGATGAATAAGGACTTGTACTAAGGTGGATAACACCTGCAACTGATATTTTCTAAAAAATATTTTCAATTTGTTTTTTCTAAGCAAAGGGGTGATGATAAGGGTGAATATTAGGTGGGAAGATACCATATATGAGGTGAATGGAATGAGCATGGGCACCAAGGGAGGGTGGGAGGCCTTGTGGGTTTCAAAAATTGATTTGTGTTTGGTTAAGAGAGATTGCATGTCATGATGAATGCATTGGGAAGGGGTCTCAAAAGCTTGAATAGCATGAAATCGGGTGATAATTCTAGAATGGCATTTTTTGAGGTGTTTTTCCATATGACATGAGATAACAATCTATGGAGAACCTATAGTGATTCCTTGGAGAGTGTAACGATTCCTATCCTACTGGAAGCTCATGTATAAATCCTGGAAATCCATGGTAATGGGACCCAATGTGTGCAACCATTCAACACCTAGAATAATGTCACAACGACCAATTTTAATGGAAAACATGTGGGATTTCAAAGAATAATATTTAATTTGAAGTTGCACATTTTCACAAAAACCCCCACACTTTATGGAGTTTCCATTACCAATCATGATCTGAAGGTTGTTCACTTCATGGATATAGAAATGTCTCTTGGGAAACATAACAATGAATAAAGTTGTGGGTGTTGTCACTGTCAATTATGACAATGACTTTAAGGTGCTTGATATAACCAATTAATTTAAGTGTTCTAGGAGATGAAATAACAATCAATGCTTGGAGGGAGATTTTTTATTCCATAGTTTGTTGATCAGAAGGCATAATTTCATCATCTAGATAATGAAGAGGTTATTGAGGGATTTCATCACCAACATATTTTGAAATGTTTTTAGAAATGGCCATAAATTTTTTTGTTCCTTACATTTGTGCCCAAGAAAATATTTTTTTATCAAAGTTGTAACAAAGTCCTTTAAGTTGACATTCAACCATTTCATCCCTAGTTAATCTGTGGATATTGAGAGGAGGAGAGGGAAGAGAAGGATTGGTGGGACATGGGTGGGGAATAAATGATGGTTTTTTTTATTTGAGTAGTAACCACATGTTGTGCTTCCATAGTTCAATGAGTAGCTTCGATCCAAATGGCAGGTCTAGACATTAAAACATGAGCATGGATTTTTTGGTTGTGGAGCCTGATTATCTTCCTGATTCAGAGGTTTGTTTCATCCATTCTTGGACCCCATTTCCTAATTGGGGGTGCGGGGGGGATTTCCCCCCCCCACAACTATCACTAGGGGGGTCCACCCGGGGGGTGAGGAAAAATTTTGTAGCCCCACTGGAGGGGTATTTGGGTGTAGAGTCCCCAAAGAGAAATATTAGGAAAAATTGCCTTGTAAAATATTGTAATTTTATATTCAATCTGGACCTTTCACTACAAGGTCGCAGATTTGATGGTACAAGTTATTTTTAGGGTTTTTTTTTTCCTAGAAGGAAACCCTCTTTTATGAGGGAATTGTATTGCGATTGTGTATTATCAAAAATATTATATTTTGATAGAGAAGATTGTGAGAGAAAGAAGAGGGAGTTACAGTGAGTGTGTTGTAGGTTGTATCCCTTTATTTTGATGGATAATAATAAGGAAGGACTTGGAAATTTCTCTTGTGGATGTAACCCACACTCGGTGAACCACATATATTTGTGTATCTATTATATTGTGCATATTCTATGTTATATTTCCACATTTGTTTTATTTTATTGATCCACAATCTTGTTTTCTAACAATTGGTATCAGAGCGAAAGGTAACTTGCAGGAAAAGAGGGTTCCTGGTTAAAGTGAGAGAAATGGCAGAAGATGTAAAGTTTAGGGTCGATAAAATTAATAGAAAACACTACCAGTTATGGAGGATGCATATGAAATATTATTTATATAAGAAGAATTTATTCCTACCATTGGGTGGAATAGAAAATAAGTCGACGACCATGAAGGACGAAGAATGGGAGGTTCTTGATAGAAAGGCACTAGGAACAATATGAATGAACCTAGCAGCGTCGGTGGATTTCAATATTTCAAATGAAAAGACAACGAAGGAGATGATGGATGCAATGGCTAAACTGTATGAAAACACTCGACATCCAATAAGGTATTTATAATGAAGCTATTATTTAATATGAATATGTCAGAAGGTGGGTCTGTTGTAGATCATTTAAATAAATTTAATATGGTTACTAATCATATAATTTTTGTAAAAGTGGACTTTGATGATGAGGTTAGGGATCTTTTAATATTGTGCTAATTTACAAAAAGATGGAATGGATTGGTCATGGCTATAAGTAACTCTGTTTCTAGTTCAAACACTTTAAAATTTGATGTTGTTGTTGGTATTATCCTTAGTGAGGAAATGCAATGGAAAAACACAGGTGAGACATCAGGTAATGCATTAAACATGGAGAACAGGGGAAGACAAAACGATAGAGGAAAGGGTTGAGGGAACCGCGAGAATTATAGGAAGGGAAGATCCAAATCTAGATTGGGAGAGATATAGTGTTGGAATTGTGGGAATAAAGGACATCTGAAGAAAGACTGCAGTGCTCCAAAGAAACAAAGAGATTGACAACAAGAAAAAAATCAAGAAGATGTAATAGGTGATGTGTTACAAGATGCTTTGATTATTTCTGTAGATAATATTTCTGAGTTTTGGGTAGTAGATTTAGGGGATTCATTTCATGCCACACCCCACAAAGAACATTTTCTAGATTATGTTTAAGATGATTTTGGAAATGTTCATTTGGGTGATGATGCACCATGAAAAATTGTTGGAATGAGTAAGGTAAAAATAAAGCAAAAGAATGGAAACCAATAGTTGTTGAAAGAGGTAAGACATGTTCTATATCTAAGGAAAAATATAATTTCAATAGGTTAGTTGTAAAGTGAAGGTTGTATATTTATATTTACAAATAAGGCATGTAAGGTCACCAAAGGAACACTAGTGATAACAAAAGGAGAGAAGGTAGGTACATTGTATTTATATACTATTAATACTCACTCTTCAATATCTTTAGCTTCTAGCAGAGTGGATCCAACATTGTGGCATAATAGGCTTGGACACATAAGTGAGAAGAGGATGCATATACTTCACAAAATAAATTTTTTGTTAGATCTTAAACAAAGTGATTTGGATTTCTATGAGCATTTTGTTTATGGAAACATGAAGAGAGTCATATTTCTTAGAGTCGGAAAAGAAAAGAAGAGTGAAAGGTTAGAGCTTGTGCATACAGATGTAAGATGACCATCTTAGGTATCATCTCTTGGTGGCTCTCGTTATTTTATTACGTTTATTGATTATACAACTAGAAAAACTTGGTTTTATTGCATTCAACAAAAATATGATGTTTTTGATACTTTTAAGAAATGAAAATCTTTGGTTGAGAATGAGACAGGAAAAATGTTGAAGTGTCTCAGATTAGACAATGTAGGTGAATATTGCAATAATAATTTTGATGATTATTGTTCATATCATGGGATTCATAGAGAGAAAATAGTTCCAGGAATACCACAAGAAAATGGTGTGTCATAAAGGATGAACGAGACAATCATGGAGTGTGCAAGGAGTATGAAATTACATGCCGGGTTTCCCTTACAGTTCTAGGAAGATGTTGTAGATACTACTATTTAATTAATAAACAAAGGACCTTCAAGATCTTTGGATGGTGGAATTCCAGAGGAGGAATCAACATGTAAAAATGTAAACTATTCTTTTTTGAACACTTTCAGTTGTGAAGCATTTGTCCATATTGATAAAGAAAATAGAACAAAGATCGAGGAAAAATCCAAGAAGTGTATCTTTATTGGATACAGTGTTAATAATTTTGGTTATCTCTTATGGGATTATGAAAATCACAAAATCATTAGGAGTAGAGATGTCATATTCAGTGAGAATATCATGTACAAAGATCAGTTGCCGGAAAAGAA
>SNQJ01S0208610.1:0-16160 GCA_010110895.2 Picea sitchensis | reverse complement strand
TGTGTTTCCATGGTGAGGTTGCAAAGATAAATTGTTGTTGGATACTTGTGGAGAACTATAGGGATATCTTGTGTTGTTCACCAACAATTTCAATGCCTTCAAAAATAAAATATACCACCCATTGAACCTCTTGTTGCAAATGTCTTTCTTTTGATGCTTGGAATATATCTTCTTCATTAAACTTTGCTCCCGGCGAGCAATTAACATCATAATTTTTTTATGTAAAGTGATTACTTTTACCATTACTTATATTCATCCAATGTAGACATTCCTCTTGTGGCTTTGTATAAACTGGTTGTGGCATTTGAGAATCTGCTGCAACATTTTCATTTTGATTATATTGAATGAAATCCTTGTGTACATCTAATGGAGGTTCTTTAAATTCATTTTTAAACTCATTATGATCATTAATCTCAAATTGAGCACAAGAGAGGTCGAAATTTCCCTCCAATGGAGCATGTAGAGGATGGTATTCTTCTTGAATTTAAACTTTAGGGTTCTCTTTTTCATTTTCAGGAACATCTGGAAAAAAAAAATTCATGTCTTTCATCAAAATTTTATTCTAAATCCATTCCTCCATTGCCTTGGAACAATATTGGGAAGTTTAATAGATTAGCATTGGTTTCATGAATATTTATTTCAACGACTTGAGCACCTTATATTAACTCTTTCTAGATGAACTTTTTCTCTTACTTCAATAAAAATATCAAATTCACGGGAAATGTTTTTTCATAACAACTAAAAATGATGACATCATTTGGAAACATTTCTTGAGGAATCTCATGAAGAAATTTCATAAATCTAAAGTGAAATCTTTGACTTTCTCTTCCTCATTCATCTGGATTTCAACCAACTTCAAGAAAAGAGAATATGGATATTTCCTTGGGAAATATTTCTCGACAAATAAATTTTCTAATACATCCCAACTAGTGATGGTTCCGAGAAAGAATGAATAAAACCATTCACTAGCATTTCCTCTTAGAGTTAAGATAAATAGTCGGCATGCAACATCATTTTTAGCCACGTTATAAATATTACAAGAATAAACTTAACCAAATGTTTCTATGAATCCTCTTAAGTATTTCTAAAGAACATGGGAAACTTGTCTGTGGAAATATCTGGCAAGGAATGAAATTATCCTTACAAATTGAGTTGACTTTTGTGCAACCATTTCTTTCTTTGGGTACCTTCTCCCTTTATTGTAACTTGAAAAACTTTTGTTGGGATTGATGGGGAAGGTAAAATATCATCACAACATGAAAGAAACTCCTCAGAGGAGTCTTCATATAGATCTTCTTGAAATTATGGAATCTCTTTGGTGGAATCACCAAGGCATTTTTCTTCAAAATCTAGAGCTTTGATGATGTAGTTGTCATGGAGATCATCCTCCCAAATATTGGATGGTTATTTGATTCTATATAAGTTAGCACAACTGACTTATGCCTGAAATTTCAATAATATGTCTTCAAGGCCATTTGATACTCCTTGAACAAGGTTTTCAAGAACCCATTTCATCTTAAATCAATTTCTACATATATTTTCAAAACTTCAACTAGACAGCTTCCAATTTCCAATAACATCTAATCCTAAAAGTATCAGATTTCTTGAAAAAAAATCGTTCCCTAGTATGGTCACCAAAATTTTTGATGTTCAGATTGGTCAAAATCCCAACAACAGCCTCATGAAGATAAAATCCCCATGTATTTTTAAAGAGACGATACTCCTCTTTTATTGCTTGAAAGATATAGTTGGTGTTCTTGGACTAGATTGTTAAATGGGAGAATGCTAAACTACAAACCCCAAATATTTATTTCTTTAGTTTTTATATAAAATGGTTCTTGATAACGAGATTTCTCTTTGAGTGCAACATTTTCCTGGAAATGGACCAAGCAACTTATTAACAGTAAAAAGAGAAAGAAAGGCTTCAATATCAACATAAATATATGTTCAACTTCATTATAATATCCCTCCAAAACACATGCAAGATTAATATACAACCATATTTTCTCACAAGAAAAAGAGTGAAATGGTGTTGATCACTTCAAAGAATTTTAAATGAGTATTGCATTCAAAACTAAAAATAATTTGGTGGGCATACTCCAAAAATCTCATACTCATAAATTCAAATTCTAATAAATCATTAAATTGGTGCCCTAAAATAGTTCTATGGGGAGTTCGATACATAAAGATATTTCATATTACAAAGCATTTCAGTAAACTGATTTAATAGTTCTCAGAAATAAAGCCTACCAAATGCAAGAACTAAACCTCCATGAATCAATTAGACAATCCTGGCTTACATTATTAGTCATATATATGGTTATAAAATACTCCTATTGATATTTTTTAGGAAGAGACCTGAAAGAATAAAAGGAAAAACACTCAAAAAATCAACCTTATGCTCAATCTCATTTATACAAGCATAAAGCCTTAAGAGAAATCGTGTAGAAGAAGAAGAAGCAAGAAAAATGAAGATCTATATTTGTTGATGAGAGAGTTGGTTGCATATTGAAGATTGAAAATTCATATCTTGATGATATAACCTTTGATTTGATGTTGTTCCCCTCTTTTCAAATCTAATCCCAATGCTTCTTTGAAATACTTTTCCCTAACAATTAGGGTTTATGTTCTTCTAGAAGTTCCCACGTGCTTCCTCTTTTGGGAATAAAGAGTAAATCATTTTAGCTAATTCTTGATTGAATTCTTATTAATGAATTTAGCTAATTGAAATTTGTGCCCCCAAGTGTGACCCACTTCATCCTTTTAGAAAATATATTTAATAAATTTCTACTTCCAAAACTTGACGTTGATTGTCTGAATAAAAAAAAAAAATGTCTTTTAATTTTATGAGCATGATAAGTTATTTCCTGAGCCATGGAAACCATTATATAAATAATATACATTATTTCATCTTTCCAACGAGTCCTCTTGAACAAAATTTGGAGGTCTGGATCTCAACTTATAGCTTCGAGAAGTCGAGGTTCCAAAAATATTTCTCATCAAGCCATTAAAAACAATTGACTGATATTTTAATTTCTAGAAATATTATGTCCAAATTCATTCATTAACACATGTCCCATTGTCTTCCTTGTCAAATTATCTTTCCAACAAGGTATCATTTTCCCAAAATAGACATCTGGATCATGAGTTATGAGCTCTCGAAGATCGTTGCTCAACAATCGTCGATATGGTTTTGTTGACGTTTGAATCCATCATGGATCGAAACGACAACCTCACGAGGATATGAATCCCCCTGCTTTTTTAGAGAGGTGGTAATCCTATTGGGATAAAAGATATATCTGTGATATCTTGGATTAGGAGAATGATAAGGCAACAAACCTTAGATCTTTATTGCTTGAAATTATGAAATGATATGGTTCTTCAATAACCTAATATGATCTGTATATGCACCAAGAAGTCTTTAAACAATTGAAAAGATTGAAGGAGGGCTTCAACATCAGAATTGATTAGTGATCAACATCACATACACAATCTTCTTATTCATATCTAAATGCATCCATGTCTTCCTAACGAAAAATAGGAGAGAATAATTTGATCATCTCAAAGAATTTTAAAAGATTACTACTATCCAGATCAAAAATGAATTTGATAGGTCAATCTCAAATACCTCATACTTAAGACTCAAAGTTACAAGATACAGTCAAAATCAATCCCGAAGCAATTCTTTGTGGATTTTTATTCATGAAATATGTTCTTCATTACAAAAACTTTGAAAATAATGTATATGGATGTAAAATACTCCATGATCATACAAGAAACGTTTTTTGGAAGAATACACGAAGAACACTAAAGAACTCAGCCTTGTTCCCAACTCATAGATTCAAGCATAAAGCTATGAGAAATGGTGTAGAATAAGAGAAAGAGTGGAGAATATGGAGATATATTTTCTTTGATTAGAATCTTGGATATATATTCATGGTTGTGTTAGCACCAGGAGTTGTTCCTAGACTACGTTAAGAACAATCCTAGTACCCATCAAAATATAAATAATTAAAATGGGTTTATGCTTGAGTGTATCAGCAAGGTTGAGTAAGAAAGGGAGAGGGAAACAAATTGAATGCATATCAGTGTGCTACCATTTGGAATGGAGTCATAAACACCCTACAAATTGAAGGAAATCAAACTGCATACTAAACAAAAGGTTATTAATGATGGAAAGAAGAACGAAGATAATGACAAAGAGCAGAATCTCCACCAAGCAAGGATCCTCTCTACAAAGTGAATGAGAACAAAACTTTAACAAAACAATGATAAAAGCAAGGCACAATAGATCCTCTATTGTTCAAGAGTTTGTAAATCAAAGGTAGCTATGACCATCAAAACTGCAGTTTATTCAAGTAAGAAGATGACAAGAAAAATGGAAATAAAGAGATTTAACATGTTGATAATGCAGCTCTCGTGAATCTTTAATGGCAGAAAATGTTTACAACATTTGCCAATAGGATTACAATTTGACTCACACAACTTTATCTTTCTCCTAAATCCCCTCTTGGGTCTAGAACTAAACTCCCATCCATTACAAAATGCTTGCATTTTATACAATTTAAATTTGTTTCTAATTTTCTAGAAACAAAATCAAATAAAAATTATAAAATAAAATCAATTCTTGAGAACATTTTCAAGGAATTTGAAATGTTGGTGTCGATATTCTTCCTTAAAATACTCTATTGTTTCCAGGTGCCCTATTACTGTTATTTTCTTTCCATGGAATTTGAGAGATTGATTTGGATGCCCTTTGAATTTGAACTGCATCCTAAGCTTATGCCGTGAAATGTGCAACTGCATTCTAAAAATAGAATGAAGATAAGATTTAATTTAAAGGCTTCAAAACTTCAAGAGCTTTGATGTCCCATAATTCAAAAAAAGTAAGGATTTATGTCTTTATCCTCCAGCTGTCTTGAGATATTGCATTTGTTGCCACATGTTTTTCCAACTATCTCTTTGATTTATAAAACTTCCAATACAATTCTAACCCCCCTACACATTGCAATTTACAAAATATATAGAAAAGGCACCTCCCCAACCCTAGGGGTTCAAGCTCAACCAATTTCCTAAAGATAGTTTTAGTTACAAGAAAATAGGAACTAATTACAACTGTTCACTAGATTCTAGAGGATAAATTTCTTCTCATTAATTACATGATAATGCTTAAAAATCCAATAATCTAGAACTTAATTGCTAAGCCTTCGAGATCTGGAATCGACTTGGATTGTTTGGTATAAATGGAGATGATTGGATTGTTGATTCATATGTTAATAGAGTGCTCTGTCACACTTTCACAGCATGGAAAGATAGTTCACTGTGAAACTAAGTGCTTCAACACTTTTCCAATGAACTCACACTATGAAAGTTATTTTTTTATCTTTCTTTGTTTTTATGACTATAGCATGATGTTTTATTGGCACACTAGGGTTACATTCCAACTCATCATTTTACCAATTCCCTTTGACCAGAAAATGTGTGACTTGCATTTAGCATACGTATCCTTCCTTGGCAATGATCGCTTCCTCCTACGCATTTGGATGTCCATATATTAATACGACCCTCACAAATCCTATCATAAAATATGGATACAAAACCCTGGGAATTTAAATGGATTTACACTTGGCATGATGACTTGAACATGACCAATTCTGAGTTATCCACACAACACACTTGGGTTCCTTCTCCTTTACAGATGGCATAAATATTTGCAAGTGTTCATTATACCACATATGACATGAAAGTGCAGATTGATGGGTTTGTATGCACTAGACCTTGGATGGTTGTCTTGATGCATTAAGCAATCCTTTTTGTCCCCCCTCATGGGATAGACACTTGGTCTTGGGCATTGTTGTATGCTACCTTGGTGTCAGGATATTGTTGCGACTTGGTAATAGGTGCTAAACCCGAGCACTGGGTATATCTGTTGACTTGTAACCTAAAAATAGGACCTGATGGTCATGCCCCAAACCTTTAACCTTTTTTTTCCCAATGACTTTTGAGCATATGAAGAAATATTAGCGTTATGAGCCCAATAATATTTTATAAAAAAGAATAATAACCTTGTAAATAAGCCCGAGAACATTAATTTTTTACCAAATGAACCCTTGGGATTTTCTTAATAAATCAAATGCGACATCCATGAACAGATCAACCTTGAAACCAATGTCACTAGGTAAAACCTCAAGAAGAGATCAATGCCATTGTACTGCTCCAAATGGGAAAATACCACATGAGGAAAACAAAATCAATAATCTGCTCCAAAAACCTCGACTCTTCTGAAAATATGCATATCTGGCATTGCAGGCCACCCATAGCAATGGGAACCTCAGCTGGCCCAATAGCTAAATTTTTTACATGTGATAGCATTGGCTCCATAGGGGATGGCATGCTCCCTGCGAGATACCAAGAACTCACAGCTAAAGTGCCTTAATCCATTTGATCCCTGCACCATGTGCTCTGTCCATGATGTACTGAGAGAATATCTGCTTATTTATTGAAAATTAAAACATCTACAAACTGATCTAAAACTGCAAACCAATTTCTTGCATGGAAAGCTTATTTATATACACAAGCCTACTCTAGTTTATCCAACTGAATTACTTTGCTCAAGTGAAGTCATACTTCCAATGCAGCCAAGTAAGTATCGAACTGATGAAAATAACTCCTTCCATGCAACTGTTCAAAAGAATCCTCAAGTGATATAAAGTTTGAAGCAAGAGGTTGATAACAAATTGACACTTACAGCTGTAATATGAAATCTTACCGACAACTGGAGCATTAGAGACTTTTGAAAAATACAATTCCATGTAAAAAGCCACATGATCATGAAACTCGTGACAAGAAATTTCCAGTTGGTTAACAATACCATCTTGCTCCTCTGTGAAGGTTGATTCATCAATAAAATTGTGGTCCTCATATGCTTCATATCTACTCATATTTTGTTTGATGTCTTTTGCAAGTTTAGGTGTAGAAATGATAGACATGAGCTCGTTGATCCTTGGAGATTTGTATTCATCAATGAGTGATAAAGAAAATTTCAATTGTTGATGCAACTCCTCCTTATCTTCTTCACTATCATATACTGGTTGGCTACTAATAATCTATATATGTGCTTTCGTAAATATATGCTCCTCATCATCAGAGTATTCATCAAGGATAGGTTGATCTTTGTCAACATTTGGGACAACAATCTCATCAGAGGAATGATTTTAAGAGACATTTGTTACAAGGACAAATGGATCTACTACATTGATGCAAACTTCTTCATCATAAGAGCAGTCAACAAAATATGCTTTCAACACTGGAAAAATAGGAAAGGAATGATATGATTTTTCCTTATTTCTTCAACGAAAACCTCTATTTTAGCGTTACAATCAGAGGAAATACCTATTGTTTGTTGAATATTCTTTTCAAACTCCTCACAACAATTCTCAAATAGAAATTCAACTGAAAAATACCTTTTAGAATTAATGCTCATTAAATGCAGCATGAAAATATCTCAAGGAAAGTATGTTGGAAGAAAGAAGAGAAAAGTATCATTCTCATGCATCACCTTTTAAAGAGTACATGAAAATTTTCATCAACACATCCTCATGATGTATGTCTAGCTGATCCATGCATTGATGAATTGTAACAAGATGTTAAGTAGGACTGTCCCCCTTGTCTTCTTTGAAAGTAGGAAGGTAATCCATCCATTTTGATGGAGGAGGCACTAGATTTGGAAAACCAGGGATAGCTAAAAAATTGAGAGGTGCAAACCTCCGTGCCAAGATAGCCTCCATGGCCTTTGTCGTCGTGAATCAATGAAGTCACCAACATATTCTTCCTTCATGGAGTGGAGTCATCGGGTGAATGATGCAGTCTATATTATGTGACCAACGCTTGTTCACCATCATGTGATGGTTATGATCGTTAGCACCAGGAGTTGTTCTTAGACTACTTTAAGAACAAGCCCAATACCCATCAGAATATAAATAATTAAAGCAAGTTTATGCTTGAGTGGATCATCAAGACTGAGTAAGAAAGGGAGAGGGAAGCAAACTGAATGTAGATCAGTGTGATACCATTGGGGATGGAGTCATAAAAACCATGCAGATTGAAGACAATCAAACTGCATACCAAACAAAAGGTTATTAATGATGGAAAGAAGAATGAAGATAATGACAAAGAGCAAAATCTCCACCAGGCAAGGATCCTCTCTGCAAAGTGAATGAGAAAAATACTTGAACAAAACAATAATCAACCAAAAAGGCACAATAGATCCTCTGTTGTTCAAGGATTTGTAAATCAAAGGAAGCTATGATCACCAAGACTGCATTTTATTCAAGCAAGAAGATGACAAGAAAAATAGAAACAAAGAGATTTAACATGTTGATAATGCAACTCTCATGAATCTTTAATGGTAGAAAATGTTTACATCATGTGCCAACATGCTTACAATTTGACTCACACAACTTTCTCCTGCTCCTAAATCCCCTCTCCTAAATCCCCTCTGGGGTCTAGAATTGAACCTCCATCCATTACAAAATGCTTTCTTTTTATACAATGTAAATTTGTTTCTAATTTTATGGAAACAAAATCAAAATTAAAATTATAAAATAAAGTCAATTCTTGAGAACATTTTCAAGGAATTTGAAATGCTGGTGTCAATCTTCTTCCTTCAAATACTTTGTTGCTGTGAGGTGCCCTATTCCTGCTATTTTCTTTCCATGGAATTTGAGATATTGATTTGGATTCCCTTCGAATGTTGAACTACCTCCTAAGCTTGTGCCATGAAATGTTCAAGTGCATTCTAAAAATAGAATGAAGATAAGATTTGATTTAAAGGCTTCGACATTTCAAGAGATTTTTTGTCCCATACTTCAAATAAAGTAAGGATTTATTGTATTTATCCTCCAGTTGTCCTGATATCTTGCATTTGTCACCACATGTTTTTCCAGCTGTCTCTTTGATTTATAAAACTTCCAGTACACTTCGAACCCCCCTACACATTGCAATTTAAAAAATATATAGAAAAGGTTCTTCCACAAGCCTAGGGGTTCGAGCTCAACCAATTTCCTAAATATTTTTTTGTTACAAGTAAATATGAACTAATTACAATTGTTCACTAGATTCTAGAGCCTAAATTTCTTCTCATTAATTACATGATAATGCTTTGAAAATTCAATCATCTAGAACTTAATTGCTAAGCCTTCGAGCTCTCGAGTCGACTTCGATTATCTGATACAACTGGAGATGACTGGAATTTTGATTCCCATGTTGATAGAGTGCTTTATCACACTTTTGTAGTGTGCAAAGATAGTTCGATGCGAAACTGAGTGCTTCAGCACTTTCGCAGCGAACTCACGTTGTGAAATTTCCTTTTTCATCTTTCTTTGTTTGTATGAATATATCATGATGTCTAATTGGCACCTTAGGTTACGTTCCAACTCATTGTTTTACCAATTTTCTTTGACCAGAAAATGCATGACCTACATTTGGCATACTCATCCTTCCTTGGAAATGATCTCTTCCTTCTACGCATTTGGATGTCTATATATATATTAACACGACCCTCGCAACTCCTATCATAAAATATGGATACGAAACCTTGGGCATTTGAATGGATTTACACTTGGTGTGATGACTTGAACATGACCAATTATGAGCTATCCACACAACACACTTGGGTTCCTTCTCCTTTACAGAGGGCATAAGGATTTGCTTGTGTTCGTTATACCACATACGACTGGAAAGTGAAAATTGATGGGTTTATATGCACCACACATTGGATGGTTTTCTTGACATGATGAGCACTCCTTTTTGGTCCCCCTTGTGGGCTAGACACTTGGTGTTGTGCGCTATTGTATGTTACCTTGTTGTCGGGCTATTGTTGCGACTTGGCAATAGGTGCCAAACTCAAGCGTTGGGTATATGTGCTTACTTGTAACCTAAAAATAGGACCCAATGGTCATGTCCCAAACCTTTAACCTTTTTTTTCCAAGTGACTTTTTGAACATATGAAGAAATATTAGTTTTATGATCCGAATAATCTTTTATAAAAAAGAATAATAACCTTTTATGAAGGTATTTTCTTAATAAATCAAATGTGGAATCCATGAATAGATCAACCTTGACACAAATGTCGCCAGGAAAAACCTCAAGAAGATCCCAATGCCAATGTACTATCCTCCAAAAACCTCAACTCTTCTAACAATATGCAGATATGGAACTGCAAGCCACCCATAGCAATGGGAACCTAAGTTACCCCAATAGCTCAAATTTTTACATGAGATAGCAGGCTGTACCTTCTTCTTCCTCTTATCTTCTATTCTGCCCCTCTGATAATTATGATTCTTCCTTATTGATGTCTTTCTTCTCTTTTAAAGTCGGTTCTTCTAACTACTTGATTAGTTAGGGTTTTTCCTTCTTGAATTTCTTGTACAATTTTCTTCTTGAAGTATCCTCTTTAATTAATGCATAATTAAGTCCTCATTAATGAACTTATGTCATTAATATCCATATTTTTAAAATGGGTCCCTTTCTGTTTTAAATAAAAAAATTTAATTAAACTTTTATTTTCAAAATTTAATTAATTTCCCTTTTTAAAAGAGGACTGTAATTTAATTTAATGAATAGGATAATGAACCTTTCAGCCATTTAAACCAATTTGTATGTGATATACACCTTATTATCTTTCCAACGATATAATTTTTTTCCAAATCCGACTTCCGTATCTCAAGATATGACCTCATGAAGTCAAGGTATTGAACAAAATTATCAGCAAAGCATAAAAATGTTATTGACTGATATTTTAATTTTTCATAAAATTTTGGGAATTTTAAGCTCTCAATACATTTCTCATCATCTTCTTCATCGAAATACCTTTCTAACGATATAAAGTTTGTTGCAAATTGAGGTCAACTACTCAAGATATAGCCTTTCCAAGATCATGACTCAACCACCGTCAATCATGTTTGATGGGAAAATGTGGCCCCTTGGATTGAATTTCGACCTGCTTTGTTGAATTTTGAATTTTCTTTATAATTGTTATCCCACATGCATGGTAATTTACGAGTCTTTAGTGTATATATTGAAAAATTTAATATACACTTAGTAAGAATCAAAGGAAGACTATGGGGACTTGTAGCTTGACCCCTTAGAAAATTAATAAATAATTAAAAATTTGACTGCCAAATCATAGTCCACCTTATGCCCAGTCAATTCCCAGTGGCATCCTCGTAATCACCCAATCAGCATGAGTCAACATTCACATCATCGCCATGTGCCCCTGTGTGATAGGATATCAGATCTGCCACATGTCACCACCTGATTTGTTGCCACATGTTATGATTTTACTTGTTACCATGTGTCACCAATGCTTAGTTGCCATATTTCTTCCATGTGTCACTTGGAGATATGCCCATGGAACTTAGGATAAGAGAAATATTATTAAAATAATATGGATAATAGGCCAAGTTAGTGAACATAGAGGTAGGTTGCCATATTTCTTCCATGTGTCACTTGGAGATATGCCCATGGAACTTAGGATAAGAGAAATATTATTAAAATAATATGGATAATAGGCCGAGTTAGTGAACATAGAGGTAGGTAGGGAAGTAATTAATGGTAAAAAGTTGTGAAAAAATCTAAGTGTGGAGAATTGGCAGACATACATTAGCGGACTTACACAGTATATAATATCAACATCAAATATGAGTCCGAAAGTCTGAAATTGACTAAGTGTTGGAAGATTTACACAGTAAAGGGTAGTAAAAGAGTTGTGAAAATTCTAAGTGTAGGTGCCTTATGAGGGTGGCGAAAGTCAAAGGTGCATTGTGAGGGTAGTGAACATCAAATTATGAGGGTGGCGGAAGTAAAAGGTGCATTGTGAGGGTAGTGAACATCAAATATGAGTTTGCGAGTCTAAACCCAATGTAACTCATGAAATTGACTAAGTGTTGGAAGATATGTAATGGATTACTTGAAAAATGGAAAGAAATATGGAATATATGGAATATAAAAAGAATTATATGGGAAATAAAAAGAATTACGTGAAATTTGGGAAAGGAAAAAGGGAAAAGGAAAATAAAAAATAAATGGAAAATGAGATAAGGAAAATGGAAAAAAGTTGTGAAAAAATCTAAGTGTGGAGAATTGACAGACATACATTAGCAGACTTACACAGTATATAATATGAACATCAAATTTGAGTCCAAAAGTCCGAAATTGACTAAGTGTTGGAAGATTTACACAGTAAAGGCTAGTAAAAGAGTTGTGAAAATTCTAAGCGTAGGTGCCTTATGAGGGTGGTGAAAGTCAAAGGTGCATTGTGAGGGTAGTGAACATCAAATATGAGTCCACGAGTCTGAACCCAATGTAACTCATGAAATCGACTAAGTGTTGGAAGATATGTAATGGATTACTGGAAAAATGGAAAGAAATATGGAATATATGGAATATAAAAAGAATTACGTGAAATTTGGGAAAGGAAAATAAAAAATAAATGGAAAATGAGATAAGGAAAATGGAAAGGAAAATAAAAATAAATGTGAAAAAAAAGGGAAAATGATTGTGAACATGGAAATAGCTAAGTATGGAAGGGGAATAAGGAAAAAATGGCTAAGTTTTGAAAATAGTAAGGGGAAAATGGGAGTGATGAGGCAATGGGAAAAATGAATAAGTATAGAATGAAAGGAGAATGAAGAGAGGTGAAGGGAGAGGAAAGGAGAGGAGAACATGACACTTAGAAAAATTCTTGCTAATTCTTCTTGTAATATTTCCGTTGGACTTCTAGAAAAACTTATGCATATCTTGGTCGTAGACACTCACATTCTAATTCTGTGAAATGCATGGTGAAGTTGAGACTGAGGGATACACCATGAACTTATAAGAATTAAAAAATCATCTTCTTTCAATATCAATTTTTTTTATTAATCCAAGAGTAGGAACATATAGGTGACCAAATTTTGGTCAACAGGTTCATGGATCGATCTTATCCCTTGATTTAATTTCACCTTTCTTAGTCCCACATGCATTGTGGGGGGTGAATAATTAGTTGTTTATAATTAAAATTCATTCTTGATCATTCATGTGAAATAAAAGAGTTTATGGAAGGCTTAGTGTAGCTCTTGTGCCTTAGAAAAATTCATGTCTTAGCAAAAGTTTGTTCACTCATTGATCATCGAGTCACCTGCCATGTGTCTCAATGTAATTGTTTTCCATGTTCCTCAATGTGATTGTTGCCATATGTATTAATATAATAGGTTAATTCTTGAATATCGAAAATAAAAATTAGAAAATATACTAAGGAGAGTATGGGAGAATAGGACGAGAGGGGATATGTGGTGGGGTAGTTGAGTGTGGCGGGGTCGTGTGGTAAGAGGTATGGTGGGGTAGGAGTGAGAGGGTGTAGCAGGGTAGTGAAGTATGGATGGGTAGGACTATGGAGGGGTGGATTGGTATGAGAGATGGTTAAAGGGATGGGTCTATGAGTATGGGGGAGGGATCGAGAGTGGACAAGGGGGGAATGAGAGCAAGTGTGGATTAGTGTAAGAGAGACTAAGAGACTAAGTGTGGATTAGTGTAAGAGAGACTAAGAGACTAAGTATGAGAATATGAGATGAAGTGAATATGAAAGTATTCCTAAGACTAAGTGTTAAGAACCAAATATCAATATAGCATAGAAAAACCTCAGAATAAGTACTCAACGTCTTGAAAAAGAGAGAAATTCAGATAATAAGCCTCTTCGAGGGGGCAACCTCCTTATACCCACACAAATGTACAATTACAAGATGATTCAAAATAAAATGTCTCCTTGGTATATATAGGAGACTAGGAGGTATAATTACAACTAATGGAATAAAGCCGACATAAATAAAATAACATTACTAATGTAATATGCCCCAATTAAGGGGTAATGAGCCACTATTTAGGGCTTAACATGTCCCTCCCCTTAAGACAAGTGTTGTCCACAATGCTTGAGTAAATCTAGATGCTTCTGTATAAAAGACTCATCTTCCCAAGTGGAATCTTCAGCCGGTAGTTTCCTACATTTAATGAGATACTCTGAAATGGATCTATTCCTTAGTTGTTATAACCCTAATTTTCACCAGACATGCTTACCTGGCATCAGGCCATCTCATATTCCTTCTTTGCCAAAACACTACTAAACACCTCTTCTTAAAAACCCCTTTTATAAAGACCCACGCGCCCTGCTCCATTACTACACTTGTGTACACTCTAGCTGACTCAAGACAGCCCGCGTGTACCTACAAAATCACGGAAAAAGGAAAGTTGTTGACGGAACACACAGCTTTGGGTAAGTTAACTAAACCTTTCAGCCATGCATGGTCGGTCACTCGACCAAATACCTAGCTTCTTCTAGCCTATAAAATAAGGGTTAGGGGTCCCATTTGAAAGGAGGAGAATCATAGTAAAGAAACTATACCCGATTAAGCATTCCCTTTCTCCCAACCTTTAGCCATACTTGTGCAAAGAGAAGTATAGAGAAAAGCATTTGGAAGACAGTGGAAGAAGAGCCCAGGACCAGGATCGAGGAGCAGTAGCCGACTTTATCATTGTAAGGTATCATTGTGAAGTTAATAAAAGAATTGTTTTTCCCATCCCGCCATATGAGATTTTCAATATTCCAATATTGATTGTATGATTGATTAAATATCTTACCCTTTATTTCATGGATGAAATGCATGTGGAGTTCTTTGTTTGTCTTTAGTGAATACAGGTCAGCATTGGGAGGAGAGTTGCAGTCAAAGAACAACCAAGCGCGAAAAGGGATCGACATCAAACACAAAAAATAAGGTACGCCAACTTAATCTCTTGATCCTTGTATTTACATATGAGTAATGGGGGTTTAGGCATGGGATGATGGTAAAAAGTAAGAATCTTTAGGTCATTTTTGCATGCATGATAAAACCCTTAGTGCTAGTCCGTAGGAGGGATTTCCCACCCAAAACAGAATTGGCGACCATACTGGGGACCTCTAGGGTTTCTGGGAATGTTTTTTCTTGGGTATTTTTAAGAACTGGTTTCATTTATTGTTTTTAAAGTTTCTGCAGAAGTTTGAGCTAACAGAGATTCTGGTCTTCCATACCAGTTATCTCTGTTTCTTTGCTTGACTACATTTTTTTTTCAAGACCCACAGAGGTACATGCGGCCTGTATAAGGTCTACATGCATGTGCCCATGCCCTACCTTCCCACAGCCCGTGTGTACATGTGCCCTACCTTCCCACAACCCGCGTGTACATTCTATCTGAGAAAGTGTCGGTCACGTGTATGATTCCAGAAAATTTCTTTTAGAGAGGCAGTCATCCTCTCCCTTGTCAATAATAATCCTTCTCAGGGGTTTTCTGGAACTCTTTCTAGTCTTTTTTGTTTGCATTCTATAGCTTAGTTTTTACCTCGGATTAGTTTGTTCTATGAAATTTTCCTTCAATTGTTTTCTTTTTCTGTCAAAGTAAGTTTCTGAGTCTTCAAGAAATTTTGGTTCTCAATACCAGTAGTCTTTTCCAGTGCTTGATTGCTTGTAGTTTCATTTTTGAAGAGTTGCAGAAGTACACGTGACCTGCATAAGGTCTGCATGTGTGTACATGTGCTCTGACCTTACACAACTCGCGTGCACATGACTTGGGATGGATAATGGTTGTAAAATACCTGGGGTCTTAATTGTTTCCACCTTATTTTGTTGGAAAACCAAACATTCTGCCATCCCAAAAAAATTCCTTCTTGACCCTATGGTAGGTTTTCAAAAATCCTGAGTGCCCTCCTATTGGAGAGGTGTGCAATTCCAATAGTACCTTTTGTTTGAGTTGGGAGTTCTTACATAAATATAAGCGATCTTTGTACCATACCGAATCATTTTTCCATGTAAATGTATCTGATGCACCGGAATCCTGCTGCAACCTTTGAATGAGAGTCCACATTTTTTTGTCATTTTTCCATTCATCCCTTGCTTCTATTATCCAATCAGGCTGGATGATCGAGATAGCACAGAGAAAGGCCTCAACATCGTCATCCTTTCTTGAGAGTGCATCTGCCACAACATTTTTCTTCCCTTTTTGATAGACGATTTCAAAATCATAACCCAATATCTTGGTTACCCATTTTTGTTGTTCTTCTGAAGATAGTCTTTGTTCCAAGAAGTATTTAAGACTAT
>SNQJ01S0208609.1:0-16160 GCA_010110895.2 Picea sitchensis | reverse complement strand
ACGGTAGAGATTATGTTAGGGTTTTTTGCCCTAGAAGGAAACCCTCTTTTATGAGGGAAATTTATTGCGGCTATGGATGATGGTGAATATTGTATTCTAAGAGAGGAGACTGTGAGAGAAAGAAGGGGAAGTTACAGCGGGTTTTGTTGTAGGTTGTATCCCTTCATTTGATGGATAATAATAAAGGAAGGACCTGGCAATTTCTCTGGTGGACGTAGCCCACATTGGGTGAACCACGTAAATCTGTGTCTCTCTTGTATAGTGTGTCTTCTGTGTTTTGTTTCTGCATTTGTTTTATTTTATTGCTCCGCGGTCCTGTTTTTCTAACAGCCTCTTCCTATAATTTTGGTTGAGTTATCATTGTCGAATGAAACTGATATGTCTTGTTCCTTCTTCAAGGTAAGGAACATGTTCATGTCACATGTTATATGCTTTGAAAAACCACTATCAACATACCACCCACTTTTCTTGTGTTGAGATTGTAGATCAAGCGAGCATTCTTCAGTGTTGAATTGATCATGATTTATTATCTATATCCTTTGTGGTTCCTCTTTATGATTTTTTGTATCTATTTTGATTCTCTTGGGGGAACATCCAATCTACAATCTTTGGACATGTTTCCAAATTTTTTGCATTTTTAACATTCCACTTCATCACTCAATGATCCAAAATTGTTGTAGTTTATGTTTTGTGTTTCATAAGGCCTTCTTGGATAAATATTATTTTTGTAGCCTTCATACTTTCTTATTTTTTTAGCATAGGCTCTATAGTTTACAGCTTTGTGTCCAAAATTATTACATGAATAACATAAGCCAAGAAAAATAGTTTGATAACTGGAGGTGGAAGATCTTTTGAATGGTGTTGCTCTTCTGAAGTCTTCTTCTTCTTGAGGTCTTTCTTGTTGATGTTGATTCTGAATTCTGGATCTCTTAGATGGTGCAATTTCTATGTGATCTTCTTCTTGGGTCTTTTTTCCTTCTTCCTTCTTAGGAGAACCTCTGACGACTTCTGCATAGCTTCTTTGTTTTGCTTATATTTTTGTTTTCTTGGAGCTCGAACCTTTCTCGTTCTTCATATGATTCTATCCTAGCCCGGACTTGTCATAGTATGACATTTTACTACTGATGATCTCATCCAATATTTTGGTGTTATTTTGGTGTTATTTTGCTACATATCTTTCTTCTGAAGAGATTTTTTGAGAGTGACTATTTCTACTTCAAAACTTTCTTTCATCTTTTCCTTTTCTTCCAAATGATTTATGAGTGCTTCTTCAGTCCTTTTGTCTTCTTCTACCTAGATTTTTGACTTCGTGATAATTTTCTTGAATTATTCTGAGTTGTAATTCTGAGATCATTCTTTGATGTTTAGCTCTGCCTTGAGCGACTTGTTCCTCTTTCTTTATTTCCTTAGTTCTTCTAAGGAACTTATTAGTTCTTCTTTGAGATCAACTTCACCTTCTTCTTCAAAATATTCTTCATCATATTCTACTAACATGAAGAGTACTCTTTTTTTATCACTGTCACTATCCTCATCCTCATCTGATGATGAACTATATTCCTTTGAGTAGAAACTTTTCTTTTTGTTTCTTCTCTGATCTCCCTTTTGAATTTTCTTTTTCTTCTTAGGATCATCTTCTTCGTCGCTATTTTTATTTTTAGCATAAGGACATTTAGAAGAAAAATGACCAATACCACCACAATTAAAACATTTCAATGGAAGCATACCTTTGTACTTGTTAGTTCCTCTTTTCAACTTTCTTACTAGGTTTACCATTTCTTCATATTCCTCTGAATTGTCACTGCAAATACAATCTAATTTTGAATTTTGCTCATTTTTCTTATTTGAATTCTTGGATGCCTTGAATGTTTCTTCCTTTGTGACTGAATTATCTTGCTTCATCCTCATTTCGTAAGCTATGAGTATCCCATGTAGCTTGTCCATGCTTGATGTATCTAGGTCTACTATTTCTTCTAGGGATAAAATATTTGGATCATATCTCATAGGTAGAGACCTTAGTACCTTCTCAACAATGATTGGTTCTTTCATCTCTTCTCCGAAACCTTAATGGAATTAATTATTTCATCAACTCATAGAAAATAGGTGGCAATGCCTTCATCTTCCTTCATCTTCAATTGTTCGAACTTGTATCTAAAATTTTGAAGTTTATCTCCCTTGACTTTTTAGTCACCTTTTTAGATATTCTAAAGATTTTCCCAAACTTATTTTGCAGATTCACTATGCACAACCTTGACATGTACTGATTCAATTAGACCCTTCAAAATAACATGTTTTCCCTTGAATTGTTTTATTTAGGTTTTTTTCCATCCTTGTCTATTGGTGGAGTGGTCAGTGCATTGTATCCATCTACTACTACTCGCTAGACATCAAATCCATGTGCATGCACACATGTTTTCATCCTTCTTCTCCAGAAGGCATAGTTTTGGTTGTCAAACTGTGGTACTCCAATATTAGCGTATTCCATGATATCCTTCTAGTGGTTAGAGTATTTCTTGAAGGATATGTTATGATACCAATTGTTGAAATACTGAGAGGGGGGGTGAATCAATAAGAGCACTTTATTATCACTTTTAACCACAATATTTAATCAGTAATTTCATCAACGGTATATCATCAATATATCATGAGAATTATAAGACAATAGAGAATAATAAACATCCAAAAAGACACAGTACACTAGGATTTACGTGGAAACCCGAATGGGAGAAAACCACATAATTATTTTCTTATATATCAAAAGAATACATTCATTATAAGCACCAACTTCCCAATTCTCCAGCTACAACTAGAAGGAGGCTAAGACCCCCCATTTATAGGCTCCAACCTGAAGGAAGCTAAAACTCCCTGAATTCTCTGGATCCAACCAGAAGGAGGATACAACCACCTAATTCTCAGGCTCCAACTTGAAAGAAGCTCCAACTCCTTGAGTTCTATGACACCAACTGAAAGGAGGCTACAACCCCCTTTCCTTGCCCTGTCCTATCACACTGAAACATAAGTGTAGATGAATTGTAACTACCACAATCACCACCACTGTCACTGCCATTTCCATTTTCACATCAACCTGTAACTTGTCAACCTATCACTGTATCCAACCTATCACTGTCACCAACACAGTTACATCAACCTATAACCGTCAACCTGTCACATAAACATGTAACCATCAACCTATCACATCGACCTGTAACTGTCATTGTACCATCAACTCGTAACCTGCACCATACCATGCATCAACTATGTACCAACAAATGTAGTATGAAATGCATCAATCATGTACCATAACATCAATGGTGAGTAGTTAATCATGTATCATGTACTAGAACATCAATCACATATAAAACCAGTACCATATACCATAGCATCAATCATGTATAGACCTATACCATATTATCAATGAAGTGCCTCAAAGAACCAAAGCATGTGCCTCATGCATATGCCACCATACATCAAGTGTATACCTCAACCATACATCCACATATCAAAGATGAACCATAGCAGTCATCTCATAACTAGATACAAGAATATACCTTTATCAACCATGTAGCCAAGATGTACCCGAATCATGTGCCAAACCAAACATACCTCAAGCATGTATCATACCATCACCAAGTATATTCTTCAAAACAAGCACATAAGCATATCAATACCTCTGTAGCTGACCTAATACACAATAGCGTTCACCTATAAGCCATCCTACAACTTTATGGACCTAGTACAAGCATTACCCCCAAATCTAACTTATCCTCGCGGGAATAATAAATGATGTCACATGGGGCTTCACGTGACAGGCACTGTGCAACCCGCGGGGATGCCTCACGGGAAACTAATAGTATACAAAGAAGGAATGAAAGGATATAAGCTCTGGGATACTGCATCAAGGAAAACAATGTACAATCAATATGTGGTCTTCATAGAAGTCAGAAGGAAGTCTGAGCCTAAAGAAACGGTTCAAATAGATAATAATCCAGAGAAGGTGTGGTTTGAACTGAAGAATGAAGAAGATGATTTAGATGAGTCGAATGAATTAGAAGAAGAGGTGGAATAACTGACCCTGGTTTTAAGGAGGACAGAATGAGTAAGAAAACCTATCAAAAGGTATAGTCATCCCGTCTTTTGTTCCACATTTATGTTAAATGCTACTGACGATGAGCCCAAGTCGATTGGGGAGGCATTCGACTCAGTAGAGGGAAAACTCCGAAAGGACGGCATGGTCGAAGAGATGGAATCCTTGAACAAGAATGAGATGTGGGACTTAGTTGAATTACCTATTGGAAGAAATTTTGTCGGTAGAAAATTGGCATTCAAGAAGAAGATGACTGCAATAGGTCAATCTGAGAAATTCAAAGCTCAACTGGAAGTGAAAGGATATTCCCAAGTTGAAGGAGTCGACTTCGGTGATATTTTTTCCCCTATTGCAAAATTAACTTACATTAGAGTACTAATGTCTCTGGCTACAACATTTAATCTCGAAATAGAACAGATGGATGTAAAGATGATGTTCCTACATGGGGATCTGGAAGAATAAATCTACATGAAACAACTTGAAGGATTTGTAGTAAAGGGAAAGAAAGATTTGATGTGAAAACTGAAAAGATCCCTTTCTGTTCTAAAGCAATCACCAAGAATGTGGTACCAAAAATTCGACACATGCATACTTAGTTTGGGGTTTGTGAGAAGCAAATTTGATCACTACATATATTCCAAAGAAGGTGGGTGTTTCATATATGTAGTATTGTATGTCGACGACATGTTCCTGATTGGAAACAACATGAATGCAATAAAGGAGGTAAAGAAGAAGCTATCCTCCAAGTTTGACATGAAAGATCTCAATGCAAAAAACTTCATTATGGGGATGGAGATCAAGAGAGATCAAGCAACTAGAAAGATCTGGTTGAACCAGAAGAAGTATATTGAAACAATTTTGAAATGTTTCAACATGCAGGATTTCAAACTTGTGAAGGAGCCAATTCCTATGGGAGCAAAGCTAATTGTTGAACTGTGTGCAAGGACACTAGATGAAATAGAGGAAATTGCACATGTTCCATATGCAAGTGTTGTAGGTAGTATAATGTATGTGATGGTCTGCACTCGACCAGACATTTCCCATGCAGTGGGAGTTGAGTAAATACATGTCAACACCTAGGAAGGAGAATTAGACAACTATCAAGAGAGTATTCAGGTATTTGTGTGGCACAAAATATTATGCTATATGCTACCAAGGAAAATATGGAGATGACAAAGAATTAACTGTACATGGCTTTGTCAACAATGTCTAGGTTGGAGAAATCAACTAGATGAGTAAGTGATAGGAGATTGTAGCCTTGTCAACAACAAAATATTGATACATGGAAACCACTCATGAAAGTAAAGAATTAGTATGGCTACAAAGGTTGTTTTCAGGAATAGAGTTTGAGAAGAAAGCTATGAAGATAAGGTGCGACAGTCAAAGAACAATATTCCTGGAAAAGAACCCAAATTATCATTCTAAGACTAAGAACATTGATGTACAATACCATTTCGTGAGAGACATGGTGGAAATAAACAAGGTGTTTTTGGAGAAAGTAGACACATTGGAAAACATAACAGACTCTTTGACCAAGTCTATGAGTGTTGTGAAGTTCTCTTGGTGAAGAGAGGTAATGGGAATTGTTGACCTGGACTTGTGAATTCTCGAGTTCATAGATCTCTTAGTTTCAACAAAGAAAACAACAAGTGGGAGAATGTTGGGTTGTTATATCCTTTGCTGTGAAATTCTAGTCAAAGTCGAAGAAATCAATAGCAAGTCGAAGGTTGAGGTGGTTCAACTGGGTAAAGTCAAATTCGAGGATACCGACAACAAGTTGAATATTGAGGTGGTTTGATGGGGTAAATTTGAAGTTGAAGATATCAAAAACAAGTTGAAGAGGTCAATTGACAAGAGGTCGACAGGCAGGATCATGGCAACCGACTGAAGACCGAATGAAGGTCGACTGGTAGTCGATTGGTAATCCGACTTGGTAGTTGACTATAACATAATCCTGATATTTGTAGGATTTGTAGCTAATGATCTATGTGGATCTGTAACTATTTTTGGGTTCTTTTCTTTAGGGTTTTTCCTACTGTAAATCCTATAAAGAAAGCATGTTGTAATGTTGTAAAGGATAATTGATAATCGTATAATAGTCAATCTTTAGAGGTTGTTGGTCATGCAGATGTAAGTCGAATTGGCTACATGGTTGTTCTTATGTAAAGCAAGAATATATGATGTTGATTTTATCTCAAGTGTAGACCAAGGTTAAGCATGTAACCTTTTATTTTGAATGAATAAGACAACAAGAGAGAAAGATGCTCAAGGAATGTTGGCTTTCTTGTTTGGGTTTCCAGGCTAAAATATTTGTGCACTATGTGTTTGCTTTGTCATTTACTTTCTTGTTTGAATCTTTCTTCCTCTCTTTTTCTAGGTTTAGCGTGGAAGTGTTCCTCATGTCCTGACAATTTTCACCTTCTTGATCCATTTTTTTCTCTTCTCCTCTAGTTAACTCACAGCCCCTACCATGCTCTCAATAGCCAACCTTAGAGATTTATGTTAATTTTGAAATAATATTTACATATCTTGTGTATATTATGGAAAGTCTACTTCATTGTATATTGAAATCATATTTATCAAAGTACATGCCTAGACATTCACAAGTCGGGCATTGTTCTTGAGATCCACACTAGGAATTCATACAAGATATCTACATCGTTTACAAGATCCATGCCTTTGTTCTTTCTCTCTCCCCCTTTGACATCAATGGAAAAGGGTAATTCACTTTTGGGGTTGCTCCCCCTATAAGCTTATACTTCTTCATGGTGATTCCTCGTGTCAATCTTTGTTGTGTATGAAAAGCATTCAAAAGATTCTTTACTTATAGTCTTCAAGTATTTTGCATCTCTCCCCCTGTTTCACTATGCCCGATGTTGTGTGGATCACTGAGGGGAAGAAACTAGTCCAATTTTCTAACGAATATACTCAAAGGTTTCCCTCAGAAGGGGTTTGGTGAATATATCTACAATCTTCTCTTTTATCCTAATGTACTCTAGCTTGATGTTCTTCTTTGTAACTCGTTCTCATAGAAAGTGAAACTTTATTAGAATATTCCTTGTCTTGGAATGCATCACTGGATTCTTAGAGATACTGATAGCACTCGTGTTATCACATAGTATTGAAATGGGCTCATCCTACTTCACTTGTATATCCTGCAAGGTTTTCTTCATCTAGAGAACTTGAGTGAAACACATTGCCGCTGCAATATACTTTGCTTCTATTGTGGACAAGGATACTGATGATTGTTTCTTGCTCAACCATGATACCAAAATATTACCCAAGTAGAAGGTTTCTCCACCATTACTTCTTCAATCATCAATTCTTCTTTCCCAATCTGCATCAGTGTAGGATACCAAAGATACATCATTCCCTTTTGGATACCATAACCCAAAATCTTATGTTCCTTTGATATATTTGAATATCCTTTTTACTGCCATAACATGTGTTTCCTTTGGTGTTTCTTGAAACCTTGAAACCTGTCCAACTACCTACATCACATCTTGTCTAGACGATGTCACATAGAGTAAGCTACCAATCATCAATCTATGGAGTCTCTGATATGCATCCTTAGAATCATCATCCTTGGTTAAATTGCAACTCATCTGCATATGACTACTCATGGGTTTACAGTCTTCCATTCCAAACTTCTTTAGCATTTATATGATATACTTGGTATGGGAGATGAAAATATGTTTATCACAACGGCATATCTGTAATCCCAAAAATAAAGTCAACTCACCATGAAAATACATTCCAAACTCATTTTGCATGTCTTTGGAAAACTTTTGACTCATCCTGTCATCATCACTTCCAAATATAATATCATCTACATAAACTTCAATTATCAATATATTATCTCGATCCACTTTTATATAGATATTGTTGTCTGCATTGAGCTTCTTGAATCCTTGTTGTTAAAGATACCTGCCCAATCTTGAATACCATGCTCTAGGGGCCTGCTTAAGTCCATACAGTGTTTTCTTCAGCCTACACACATAGTCTTCCCTTTCTGATAGTAGAAATCCTTCTGGATGTTCGATGTAGACTTCGTCTTCTAATTCTCCATTAAGAAAGGTTGATTTAACATCCATCTAATACACCTTGACTCTTTTGGAACATGCATAGGATAATATCAATCTAATTTCTTCCATCCTAGAAATTGGGGCAAAGGTTTCTTCAAAATCTATGCCTTCAACCCTAGTATATCCTTTGCATACTAGTCTTGCTTTGTTTCTAGTTACCTATATATATTCATTCAAATTGTTTCTAAATACCCACTTTTTGTCGATCACGTTCTTGTTCTCTGGTCCTATAACTAGTTCCCATGTATCATTCTTCTCTATATTATCCAATTCTTCATACATAGCCTTGATCTAGTGTTCGTCTTTACTAGCTTCTTCAAAACTACTTGGTTCGACTGTGGATAGCAGTGATAGGTGTTGTTGTTATGGTGAACATATTCTTCTTCGGGTTTCAACTCCTTCATATTTATTTCCAATAATCTGTTCTGGTGGATGGTTTTTCTGCACTCATTGGCTAGGTGTATTAGAAGGTATTTGTTTCTCACCTTCCTCTTGATCTGCTTCTAGTCTCTCTTCTTCTTCTTTTGTTTCTTCTTCCACTTCTTCTTTTATATTTTCTTCATCATTCTTCTCTTCTGAATCTTTGCTTCCTTCTTTGACCTTATGTATATTTTTCTCATCAATCATTACATTGATGATTTACACGATTTTGTTGAGTCTCATATTGAAGCATTTATAACCCCATCTTTTGCTTGAGTACCGGAAAAATATGCCTTTGTCAACTCGGGAGTCAAATTTTCCAATCCTATCATCTTCTCTCTTGATGTAACATTTGCTTCCAAATAATCTGAAATGCTTCAAATTTGTTGGTATTCCTTTCCATAGCTCGTAGGGAGTCTTATCAATGTTCCTTCTGATTATTCCTCTATTCAAAATATGCATTGTTATATGTATTGCATGTACCCAAAATATGTCACCCAGCTTGGAATCTTTCAACATAGTTATCGCCATTTCATTTATTATTTTGTTCTTTCTTTCAGTGACTCCATTTTGTTGTGGTGTCCTAGCTATTGAGAATTGCCTTTTTATTCCATGTTCATCATAGAAATCTGTAAATTCTTTTGATGTAAACTCTCCACCATTATTTGGTATTAAACATTTTATTTTCAAGTCTGTCTCGGTTTCAACCATTTCTTTGTATATCTTGAAGTTTTCAAATGCCTCTGACTTCTTCTTGAGAAAACTAACTACAATCATTCTTTTGTAGTCATCAACTATTACCATAAAGTACTATTCACCGTTTAATCCCTTTGTTCTTGTTGGTCCACATAGGACAATATGTACAATTTCCAATCATTTTGTCATAGAGTACTCTTTTGACTTGAAATTGGTTCTGGTTTGTTTTCCTTGTAGACAATGCTTACATAAATTATTTGTTGGTTTTGAACTCTCAAGAACTTCTCTCACTACTTCCTTTCTGCTTATTTTGAAAAAATTATCAAAGTTCATGTGACCCATCCTTCTATGCTAGAGCCAACTTTCATTTTCCTTTCCAATTCCATTCAGGACATATATGTTGTTTTGGGTTCTTATAGCCATAGCCACCAACTTGTCTGATCCTTTTTTTCTTGTCTCACATGTTTTTGAGTCAAACACAAGTTTGTGTCCTTCATCACACATTTGACTTACACTGAGTAGATTGTGCTTCATATCTTCAACCAGTAGAAAATTTTCCGCCTTGGCATTTTTGCTTCCAAGATTGACTGTGCCTCTTCCTATAATTTTGGCTGAGTTATCATTGCCAAATGAAACTGATATTTCTTGTTCCTTCTTCAGGGTAAGGAACATGTTCATGTCACCTGTCATATGCTTTGAAAAACCACTGTCAACATACCACCCACTTTTCTTGTGTTGAGCTTGTAGAGAAAGCGAGCATTCTTCAGTGTTGAATTGATCTTGATTTATTATCCATATCCTTTATGGTTCTTGTTTATGATTTTTTATATTCTATTTTGATTATCTTGGGGGAACATCCAATATATAATCTTTGGCCATGTTTCCAAATTTTTTGCATTTGTAACATTCCACTTCATCACTCAATGATCCAAAATTGTTGTAGTTTATGTTCTATGTTTCATAAGGCCTTCTTGGATAACTATTATTTGTGTAGCCTTCATAGTTTCTTAGTTTATTGGCATAGGCTCTACAGTTTACAATTGTGTGTCCAAAATTATTACATGAATAACATAAGCCAAGAAAAATAGTTGGATACCTAGAGGTGGAATATCTTTTGAATGGTGTTTCTCTTCTAAAGTCTTCTTCTTCTTGAGGTCTTTTTTGTTGTTGTTGATTCTTAATTCTGAATCTCCTAGATGGTGCAATTTCTATGTGATCTTCTTCTTCGGTCTTTTTTCCTTCTTCCTTCTTAGGAGAACCTCTGATGACTTCTGCATAACTTCTTTGTTTTGCTTCCTGTTTTGTTTTCTTGGAGCTCGAACCTTTCTCATTCTACATCTGATTGTATCCTAGCCCGGACTTGTCATAGTATGACCTTTGACTACTGATGATCTCATCCAGTATTTTGGTGCTATTTTGCTACATATATTTCTTCTGAAGATCTTTTCTGGGAGTGACTATTTCTACTTTTAAACTTTCATTCATCTTTTCCTTTTCTTCCAAATGATTTTTGAGTGCTTCTTCGGTCCTTTTGTCTTCTTCTACCTAGATTTTTGACTTCGTGATAATTTTCTCGAATTCTTCTTAATTGTAATTCTGAGATCCTTCTTTCATCTTTAGCTCTGACTTGAGAGACTTGTTCCTCTTTCTTTCTTTCCTTAGTTATTCTAAGGCACTTATTAGTTATGATTTGAGATCGGCTTCACCTTCTTCTTCAAAATATTCTTCATCATCTTCTACTACCATGAAGAGTACTCTTTTTTTATCACTGTCACTATCATCATCCTTGTTTGATGATGAACTATATTCCTTTGAGTAGAAACTTTTATTTTTGTTTCTTCTCTAATATCCCTTTTGAATTTTCTTTTTCTTCTTAGGATCATCTTCTTCATCGCTATTTTTATATTTAGCATAAGGACATTTAGAAGAAAAATGACCAATACCACCACAATTAAAACATTTCAATGGAAGCATACCTTTGTACCTGTTAGTTCCTCTTTTCAACTTTCTTACTAAGTTTACCATTTCTTCATCTTCCTCTGAATCATCACTGCAACTACAATCTAATTTTGACTTTTGCTTGTTTTTGTTCTTGACTTCTTGGATGCCTTGAATGTTTCTTCCTTTGTGACTGAATTATCTTGCTTCATCCTCATTTTGTAAGCTATGAGTATCCCATGTAGCTCGTCCATGATTGAAGTATCTAGGTCTACTATTTCTTCTAGGGATGAAATCTTTGGATCATATCTCATAGGTAGAGACCTTAGTACCTTTTGAACAATGATTGGTTCTTTCATCTATTCTCCCAAACCTTAATCGCATTGACTATTTCATCAACTCATAGAAAATAGGTGGCAATGCCTTCATCTTCCTTCATCTTCAATTGTTCAAACTTGGATATAGGTGGAGTGGTCGGTGCATTGTATCCATCTATTATTGCTCGCTAGACATAAAATTCATGTGCATGCACATATGTTTCCATCCTTCTTCTCTAGAAGGCATAGTTTTGGTCGTTAAACTATGGTACTACAATCTTAGTGTATTCCATGATCTCCTTCTAGTGGTTAGAGTATTTCTTGAAGGATATGCTTTGATGCCAATTGTTAAAATCTAAGAGGGGGGTGAATCAGTAAGAGCACTTTATTATCACTTTTAACCACAATATTTAATCAATGATTTCATCAATAATATATCATCAATATATCACGAGGAGTATAAAACAACTGAGCATATTAAACATCCACAAAGACACAGTACACTAGGATTTACGTGGAAACCCGAATGGGAGAAAACCACATAATGCTTTTCTTATATATCAAAACAATACATTCATTATAAGCACCAACTTCCCAATTCTCCAACTACAACTAGAAGGAGGCTACAACCCCCTATTTGCAGGCTCTAACCTGAAGGAAGATAAAACTCCCTAAATTCTCTGGCTCCAACCAGAAGGAGGATACAACCCCCTAATTCTCAGGCTCCAACCTGAAGGAATCTCCAACTCCCTGAGTTCTCTGACACCAACCGAAAGGAGGCTACAAGCCCCTTTCGTTGCCCTATCTTGTCGCACTGAAATATAAGTGTAGATGAAATGTCACTACCACAATCACTGCCACTATCACTGCCATTTCCATTTTCACATCAACCTGTAACCTGTCAACCTATCACTGTATCCAACCTGTCTCTGTCACCAAAACTGTCACATAAACCTGTAACCGTCAACCTGTCACATCAATCTGTAACCAACAACCTATCACATCAACCTATAACTGTCATTGTACCATCAACTTGTAACCTATACCATACCATGCATCAACTATGTACCAACAAATGTAGTATGAAATGCATCAATCATGTACCATAACATCAATGATGAGTAGCTAATCATGTACCATGTACTAGACCATCAATCACATATAAAACCAATACCATATACCATAGCATCAATTATGTATAGACCTATACCTTATTATCAATGAAGTGCCTCAAAAAACCAAAGCATGTGCCTCATGCATATGCCACCATACATCAAGTGTATACCTCAACCATACATCCACATCTCAAAGATGAACCATACCAGTCATCTCATAACCAGATACAAGAATATACCTCTATCAACCATGTAGCCAAGATGTACTTGAATTATGTGCCAAACCAAACATACCTCAAGCATGTATCATACCATCGCCAAGTATAGTCTTCAAAACAAGCACATAATCATATCAATACCTATGTAGCTGACCTGATACACAATAGTGTTCACATGTAATATCTCCTATAACTTTAGGGACCCGGTATAAGCATTACCCCCAAACCTAACTTATCCTTACAGGAATAATAAATGATGGCACACGAGGCCTCACGTGATAGGCACTGTGCAACCCGCGGGGATGCCTCGCGGGACACTAGTAGTATACAAAGAAGGAATGACAGGATATAAAATCTGGGATACTGCATCAAAGAAAACAATGTACAATCAATATGTGGTCTTCACAGAAGTCAGAAGGAAGTCTGAGCCTAAAGAAATGGTTCAAACATAGAATAATCCAGAGAAGGTTTGGTTTGAACTGAGAATTGAAGAAGATGATTCAGATGAGTCGAATGAATTAGAAGAAGAGGTGGAATAACTGACCCCGGTTGTAAGGAGGGCAGAGCAAGTAAGAAAACCTATCAAAATGTATAGTCATCCTAACTTTTGTTCCACATTTGTGTTAAATGCCACCAAGGATGAGCCCAAGTCAATTAGGGAGGCAGTCAACTCAGCAGAGGGAAAAATCTAGAAGGACACCATGGTCGAAGAGATGGAATCCTTGAACAAGAATGAGATGTGGGACTTAGTCGAATTACCTATTGGAAGAAAGTCTATCGGTAGAAAATGAGCATTCAAGAAGAAGATGAACGCAGTAGGTCAAGTTGAGAAATTCAAAGCTCAGCTGGAAGCTAAAGGATATTCCCAAGTTGAAGGAGTCGACTTCGGTGATATGTTTTCCCCTATTGCAAAATTAACTTACATTAGAGTACTAATGTCTCTGGCTGCAACATTTGATCTGGAAATAGAATAGATGGATGTAAAGATGATGTTCCTACATGGGGACCTGGAAGAACAAATCTACATAAAACAACCTAAAGGATTTGTAGTAAAGGGAAATAAAGATTTGATGTGCAAACTGAAAAGATCCCTTTTTGTTCTAAAACAATCACCAAGAATGTGGTACCAAAAATTCGACACATACATACTTAGTTTGGGGTTTGTGAGAAGCAAATTTGATCACTACATATATTCCAAAGAAGAAGGTGGGTGTTTCATATATGTAGCATTCTATGTCGATGACATGTTCCTGATTGGAAACAACATGAATGCAATAAAGGAGGTGAAGAAGAAGTTATCCTCCAAGTTTGACATGAAAGATCTTGGTGCAACAAACTTCATTCTAGGGATGGATATCAAGAGAGATCGAGCAACTAGAAAGATCTGGTTGAACTAGAAGAAGTATATTGAAACAATTTTGAAACATTTCAACATGCAGGATTGCAAACCTGTGAAGGTGCCAATTCCTATGGGAGAAAGGCTAACTGTTGAACTATGTGCAAGGACACAGGAGGAAATAGAGGAAATTGCATGTGTTCCATATGCAAGTGTTGTAGGTAGTCTAATATATGCGATGGTCTGCACTCGACTAGACATTGCCCATGTAGTGGGAGTTGAGTAGATACATGTCAACACCTGGGAAGGAGCACTGGACAACTGTCAAGAGAGTATTCAGGTACTTGTGTGGCAAAAAATATTATGTTATATGCTACCAAGGAAATTTTGGAGATGGTGTTGAGTTAAATGTATATGGATTTGTCAACAACGATTGGGCTGGAGATCTGGATCGACGAAGGTTGACTAGTGGATATGTGTTCAAGATGTTCGGTGGAGAAATCAACTAGATGAGTAAGCAATAGGAGATCATGGCCTTGTCAACAACAAAATCTCGATACATGGAAACCACTCATGGAAGTAAAGAAGTAGTATGGTTGCAAAGGTTGTGTTCTGGAATAGAGTTTGAGAAGAAAGCTATGAAGATAAGGTGCAACAGTCAAAGCACAATATTCCTGGCAAAGAACCCAACTTATCATTCTAAGACTAAGCACATTGATGTACAATACCATTTCGTGAGAGACTTGGTGGAAAGAAACAAGCTGTTGTTGGAGAAAGTAGACACATTGGAAAACATAACAAACTTTTTAACCAAGTCTGTGAGTGTTTTGAAGTTCTCTTGGTGGAGAGAGGCAATGGGCATTGTTGACCTGGGTTTTTGAATTCTCAAGTTCATAGATCTCTTAGTTTCATCAAAGAAAACAACAAGTGGGTGAATGTTGGGTTGTTATATCCTTTGCAGTGAAATTCTAGTCGAGGTGGATTGATTGACAGTCAAACTCGAAGAAATCAATAGCAAGTTGAAGGTCGAGGTGGTTCAATTGGGTAAAGTCAAAGTCAAGGATATCGAAAACAAGTTGAAGTTTAAGGGGGTTCGGTGGGGTAAAGTTGAAGTCAAAGATATCAACAACAAGTTGAAGAGGTCGATAGGTGGGATCGTGGGAACATACTGAAGACTGAATGAAGGTCGAGTTGTAGTCAATTGGTAATCTGACTTGGTAGTTGACTATAACATAATCCTGAGATTTGCGAGATTTGTAGCCAATGATCTATGTGGATCTATAACTGTTTTTGGGTGCTTTTCTTTAGGGTTTTTCCTACTGTAAATCCTATAAAGAAAGCATGTTGTAATGTTGTAAAGGATAATCAATAATCATATAATAGCCAATATTTAGAGGTTGTTGGTCATGCATATGTAAGTCGAATCAGCTACATGGTTGTTCTTGTGTAAAGATAGAAGATATGATGTCGATTGTGTCTTAGGTGTAAACCAAGGTTAGGCATGTAACCTTTTATTTTGAATGAATAAGACAACAAGAGAGCAAGATGATCAAGGAATGTTGGTTTTCCTATTTGGGTTTCTAGGGTAAAATATCTGCGTACTATGTGTTTGCTTTGTCATTTACTTTCTTTTTTAAATCTTTCTTCCTCTCTTCTGCTAGGTTTAGTGTGGAAGTGTTCCTCATTTCCTAAGAACTGTCACCTTCTTGATCCATTGTTTTCTCTTCCCCTCTATTTAACTCATAGCCCTACCATGCTCTCAATAGACAACCTTAGAGCTTTGTGTTAATTTTGAAATAATATTTACATATCTTTTGTATATTATGGAAAGTCTACCTCATGGTATATTGAAATCATATTTATCAAAGTACATGCCTAGACATTCACAAGTCAGGCATTGGTCTTGAGATCCAGGCTAGGAATTCATACAAGATATCTACATCGTTTACACATG
>SNQJ01S0208608.1:0-13253 GCA_010110895.2 Picea sitchensis | reverse complement strand
GGGGGGGCACTCACTCACTCACGCAGAGAGGTTCACACACAGACAATTTTGGCTCTCACGCTCTCACCATCTTCGCTATGCTAAACTAGTCTGCCCCATCTCTCCTCACGAGTTCACTCACGCACTGAGCAAGTACGCAACCAGCCAATTCCGCCATTGTTGAACCCATGGCCATCGTCCACCTCTGTAATTTACTGAGTTGTCCCTTGCCTTACCTGACTTTGCTATTGTGGTTTGAAAAGGCGGGTTGTCAAGCCCGTGATTGAAGAGACGGGTTGTCAGGCCTGTGAGCAACTCTCTCTCCAGGTGAGAGAGGTTGTTGTGGATTGAAGAAGCAGGTTGTCAGGCCTGTGAGCAACTCTCTCCAGGTGAGAGAGTGTGCTGAGGAAGTGATTTCTCCTGGAGGAAGTCTCGTAGCTGCTACAGAGCTCTAAGACTTCCGGTCCAGCCTGTTGCTGAAGCCCCAGAAGGGAGGTGGAGTAGTCGATGGACTATGTGTCAGTGAAGGTGTATACTCTTGGGGTGGGACAGGCATGTGGGGAATGAGAGTCTGTGAGTAGTGGGCTTAAGTGGCTCCTGGAAGATAATCGTTCCTCTTAAACTGTGTGACTTTCCTATTGACCTTGCCTAGCCTAGGAATCCCTTGCCTGGTGGAGTTTAGTCCCAGCTCGGGGATGACCCACTGCTGAGCGTGATGAGCAGTGTGGTCTATGGCTGGGAGGTTCGTGGAAAGTCTGCACGCAGTTGGTGGTCTCCTATTAAAAGATAAGTACCACTTTTATGTTCATTTACATGATGTGTATATGTACATGTGTTATAATTGATGAGTAAAGCCTGTATATGCGGTTATTTTATGGGTTCTGCCTGTGATTACTGCATGTATGTTTTTACTGTTATTTCCACATTAGTCTGTGTATTAGCAGAATATGTTGTATGTTTATGTTTAGATATATGCACATGATAATTGTCATTTCTATGAGGTAGCATGTCTTGGCCTAGGTGGCCTGGATGTGTATGATGTTTTCGCAAGAATCTTTGTGTGGCATAGTCTAGCAGGTTATGGTCGGGTATGCTACAAATTGGTATCAAAATGGTATCAAAGCTAAGAGAGACGTCATGTAGTGATGTTGCTCGGCCTATTGGTGGCTGGGGACGTTACAAAATGATATCAGAGCTAAGAGAGACGTCTTGTAGTGACGTTGCCTGGCCTGTTGGTGGCTGGGGACATTACACCATCCAACTCCATTGCCCTGGACACTGCCCAGGATTGAACTTCAGAGCTGCACTGTTCTATGCTTTTTATGAAAAATCTGCATTTAGTAATAGTTTCTTTGACTTATAGCCGAGTTAGCTTTTTCACTGGTTCTGTTGTTCGCTAAATAGACTAAGACAATATATGTTGATGACTATAAAGGCCATGGGTCCATTTTTTATTTTGCTTATCAAACGTCCCTGGCAAAAACTAGTTTTTTTATAAAAGCAGAGTGTTAGGCCCAGATATACTAGCCCCTACTCTCCATGGGTTCCAACCTCTTTGTATGTTAATAAATAGACGAATTTATAAAAAAAAAAAAACTTGGGAAATAACATTGCTATTCTAAGGAAAACCATTACCACTTTGATTCCACATCTATTTTTGCTTTTGGAAGGCAAGGCAGTTGACATCAAGATACACACTGCAGAAAAGTTTACACACAAATCCCAGTAAAACCAACATGTTCAAGAATAAGCAAAATCACTAGCATCCTCCCAAAAATGCACAGATTTTTGCAGCACTGATATGAGATACAGAACATTCTAAATCTTTGTGATAGTAGTAAAAACTAAAGAAACAACAAAGGTAGTTTTCTAGTAGTAAAAATGTAAATATGATGTATAGCAGTAGAAGAAGATACCAAGATTTGTCACTTTTTTGAAAAACATGCAGAGATCATTAAAGAACTAGTGAAAGAAACTGATCTTGGACCCACAAGTCAGATTCATTAATGTCAAGTTTCCACCTCACTCGAATCTCTTGATATGGAATGATAAAGATAATTAAATGCATCAATGTAGGAAAACTGAATTCCTTAAATTGGCTTAGGGATTTAAGATTGGTTCATATCTCTTCTCAAGGTGCTTATTAACTATGCATTCTCATTATAACTTGAATGACAAAAGACTTAGCCAGCTCAGTTGCATACTTGATACTGGATCACTATAGCCTATTGACATGGAGCATCTTCATTTGTAAGAAAAGCTGGTCAGTTTCGCGTGAATAGACTGGAATTCTACAAGAGTCTTCCACTCTCAAGGTGTCTTCCACTTACAAATTTCCAGTCGACCAAAAGAACTTGAGCAGTGAAAAATAAACCTAGTTGCTAAGTGACTGGATATGTTGTAGCCAGTTATATCACACTTAAATATCAGTATCCATATGGTATCTGTCCAAGGTTGATTATCTTATACATTAGCTACATGAAGAACCTGTAGAGAGCTACTAGTTATAACCCTGGCTGGGATTTAACCGTCGAAATTGATGCGTCTTCTTTAGCAGGGCCATACAAGCTATAAACAATTTGGGACCCAAAAATATGCCTTGAAATACAATTTTGGGCCCCACTGATTTACATGATTATTTCTTGTTTGAGGGGTCATGGTCCACGTTCACCACAGACTCCATATTTCATTACAACAAGGCATCAATTCACCCCGAGAATCTGAAATGTCTTCTACCCATGCCCTACCCAGCTCTAACTACTCATATGTCCATCTTCTATCCTGATGCTCCAACTAATAGAATGTGGAAATCAGCCTTCTGTAGCAGGTCTGGCTCTCAAGCTGTTCAAGAATAGCACCAGATGGTGGAAGAAGGCAGTTGAGATTAACTACTAAGTGCACAAGTATAGTCCCTAATCAGTGATTATGGATTTCTCTGTCCAAAAAATTTATACCTCCTTTTTTCCTTGTGATCTTTTTTGCTGGTATGCATCGTACTTTTGGCACAGTCCATATATGATACCCCCTTCTTCCAAGTGAAGCACCATCTAACTAACCCCTATGTTTTCTTGTAAAGGATTCCTAAAAGATATTAAATATTGATGGATATAGTTCATTGATTACTAAGGTTTGCTTACTGAATATATTTAATTAAAAATATGGAGAAGAAAGACCATATTCTAATGTAAGCTGGCTAATCTGCTATAACTTCCAGCATGCAACCTTATGACATGCAAGTTATTCCCATTAATTAACAAATATGCTTTTAATGTTTATAGGATTGGGATTTTAAAACCTTAAGAAATTTAGTGGGGATGGAATGTGCCAGTCTTCTTACCCTAGGTAGACAAAGTGCAGCAATCTGCAGCTCACAAATTAGAATAGAAGCCGGCTACAGTAATTTAAAAGGCAAAACATTTGCTCAGACAGCAATAAAAACCAGATTTCAGTCATAAAAGAATGTGTCTACTTACTCTCATTACTCAAAAATTGGAATACTGTACAGAAATACAACTGAGCTTCCTCTAGGGCATAGGCTCACAACCAAACCACTTCAACTGTGTAACCATCTAACTATCACAAGGGACTGGCTAACCTGACTCAGATGACAACATTCCTATTTATTCATTTTGCTGGCTGACTTTCCAGCTTCTCCAAACACTTCATCAACATCCTTATCTCTTCATGTCCATTCTGGGTCTTCAGCTTCCTCTGGAACTCTTTGGATCTGTTGCCTTCACTTCAGCATCCACTGCAACTTTTAAGATTCCTTTGGTATGCTCTCTCTATTATGTGTGCTTTCCGCACTCACCATGCACACTTTCTGTCGCACACTCGCTTCCTTTGTCTGTCGTGCGCTTGTCACACTCACCATGTTCACTTTCTTTTGCACTCCTACTGAACTCCAGATGACATTAGCATTCTGCACATCTTTTCCTTTGCCTGTCACACACTTTCTGTTTCTGCACCTGAACTACGCACTATGCTTTTCTCCTGCTGCATTGATGCTTCAATTCCTGTTGTCTGTCACGTGCTTTACTTCACCTCACTTGCCTTTGTTGCCCTAACTTGGTGAACACTCATACTTGACAATTTCATAGATGCTCCTGCATCAACTTCAGTCTTTTTTCCCTATCATATTTCATTTTTTTCCTTTTCAAGTATTGCTACTGTGGTTGTGTCACTTGTATTCAACAGAAATTGCAACAATACTACATCCTCGCTACCAGAAACGATACAACCATGAAAAAGACGTGTACTTTTAAAATAAAATATTACTTATTTTTGTCAGTTTCGTCTCTGATTTTCTCCTTTGATTTCTTTAATTTAATGTGATAATTGTCTTTTGTAAGCATAAAGCAGGATAACAACACGCTATCATAAATCATTCAGTAGTTTATTTCAAATTCCTATTGTAAAAACAAAATAGCTTGCAAGAAAATAAAAAGAATGCAAAACTTGATGCCAAATGCTCATTGTCACGCAAAAAGAAAGCTACCGTAGGATAAGATGTGCTTTTCTTTTTAGCATAAAGCAGAATTTTTAACAGATTAGCAGAAACCATTCAGTAGGACCTTCCCATTCGTTATGATAGTATTAAAGGACTATATATCAATTTACACACCAGTTCTCAAAAGAAGAATGTAAATCTCGAGGCCCCACTGCTCTTTGCTAGACAAGATTAAGCAGTTAGTAACATTACAATTTGGTATAAAGCAACTACAGAAAATTACCAGGCACAACAGAAGCCTGTTTACAGAAAGAAGACCTGCTGTACGAAGCTCAATATCACACAGCCCAAAGCAAGTGCCTTCATTCTGAAGAAATAATAGGGACTTTTGTATCAAGGAGTCTCCACATGTACCATGATCCTATAGACCTATAGGGCCTCCAGCTATTTGACAGAGCTTCCATCTGAGCAGGTGTGGGCAAATCTTTGAGACCATAAAGCATTTGAAAACCTTTACGAACACCCAAATCTCCAACTGGCAACACATCAGGTCTATGCAAAGCAGAAATCATGAACATATGCACAGACCAAACACCAATTCCCCTCACAGCAGTCAGTGAAGATATCAAAGAGTCGTCATCCATTTCAAATATTAAAGAATCTGAAAGAAGTCCTGACATAAATTTGGATGCAAGGTCATGAATGTAGCTTGCTTTTCGTTCTGATATACCAACTTTCCGCATATCTGCAGCTGAAAGCATCGATATTGTGTCGGGAATAAAACCAATCTCCCCCTGCGGAAGCACCCAAAATCACTATTTTAATAGAGTTGTAGACCTGTTTTCTTTCTTTGGAAAAACCATCGATGGATCATGCTTCTTTTCTTTTCTGCACAAGACCATATGGATAAATTGTAATTTTCGTTTTGGAAAAACAATTAGATTCTCTATGTGTTTTCTTCAGTTCACTTGAAAAATCAGTGAATGGGCTTGACTTCTTTTTCATTTTGACTCCAGAAGATGTACTAAGCTCCTTTTCTCTTTTGATTTTTCAGTGAGGACATACAGATACACTCTCATTGGGTAATTGATGTTGACTTAGGCCTGGTTTGCTAAGATGGTTATTTTCAATTACTTGTGAAGTTGTCATAAATTGTTGTATTGCAAATTTAAACTAAGTCTTATAATCTCTTCTCGAAATTTTCTAAACTATAAGGCCACTTCACAGCGTAAGTTTTAGGCAACTAATTAAAGTATTGTAAGATATGAGAGAATAGGATCCTGATAGGAACTTAACTAAACTATAAGGCCACTTCACATTGTAAGTTTTAGGCAACTAATTAAAGTATTGTAAGATATGAGACAATAGGATACTGATAGGAACTTAAGAAGTACTTTAAGAACATGCATTCTTTAATCCATTACTAGTTTACCAGAAAAATACTAGTGTCCATTTTCTTGATTACTTAACACAAACTTAAACAGAAAGCAGTGTAAATCCTGCGAAGCGCCTTCAACACTCACTCTGCCTGTGCAAAGTGGCCATCAGTGAGGCATTTTAAGAACCGTTATAAAGCACACAACTTAAATGAAATTACCAACTTGAGAATTTCTTTACAAAAAACACAAACTGACTAATCTTCATTTTGGGGCCAATGTAAAGTGACCCCCGATACAAGATGCGCATATGTGAACACTTAACGATGAACTAAGACTTATATTATTTTTTAAGGACATTTTCAGGTCCAACAGATGAAATAAGCAAATCCAATTTCTGCAGAGCCAGGCATGATGATTACCAGAAATATGACGTCCCTGCCCTCTTTATGGAAGAAACACCCCAGAAACAGGACCGAAATGGAAAAAGCAATTTTTGGGCAGGTCCATCCCGTTCCCGACGGGCTTGAAACCAGAGGACCATTTCAGTATACGGCCATTTCTCAAGGGCCCAAAACTTTAAATTAGCAATTTACCTCACAGAGAGGCCTGTTCACAGCATATAACCATGCTTCCTGCCAACATTGTTCATTCAAACTTTATATAATTCTAATACTGCTCAAAACATTATGCTATGGATAGCTTTTCACCGCATGATCAAAGTGACTTGTAAAGCCTGTGGTTGTAGCCAGCAGGAAGAATGAAGGTGATCTCCAGTTTCTGCATATGTATCATACCTTGGATCCTTGGGTAACCTGAAACCCTATACCCTAGGGCCAAAACCTTAGGACCCGTTTTTCGGTTCGGACTCTGTTTCCCATTTTTACTGTAGTATGGCATACAACAACATAAGTTTTGAATAAAACAATAAATAAGCAGTTTTTGAGAATGTATGTTCCAAGTTATTCATATTGTTCAAGCAATTTTTGGATAATCATTGTGTGAGTGTTTTGAAACGTTCAATGTTTTAAGTGGACAATCCATCCATCATTAGGGACATTTCAAGCTTACGTTTTAAATGTTCAACCTGAAGTTTAAGCTTTAAATGTTTGACTCTGTTTTTGCATTTTTATTGTAATATAGCATACAACAACATAAGTTTTGAATAAAATAATAAATAAGCAGTTTTTGAGAATGTATGTTTCCACAGTTAGTCAATATTGTTGAAGCAATTTCTGGATAATCACTGTGTGTGAGTGTTTTGTAACGTCCAACGTTTCGAGTGGACAATCCACCCATCATCAGGGACATTTGAAGCTTAAGCTTCATGATGAGTAGACACTCTACCCATCCTCAAGAACTAAATTAAGCTTCAAATGTCCTTGATGATAAATGTCCCTGATGATGAGTGGAATGTCCACTCAAAATGTTGGACGTTTCAAAACAGTTACACACAGTAATTATCCAAAAATTATTTGAACAATATAAGCAGTTGTCTCTAAAACTTTATAGAATTGACAATCACAAACCCAGCAAAATAGAGAAGCTTATAACAGAGATCCTTGACTATAGAAAACCTATAAAAAACACCTATACATCTGATTAAATTTTTGGTCCAACAGCAATGTTTGTCGAAATGGGGGAATGAAAATAAAAACAATTAAAAGCCCAAGACAGATGGGGCAATTTATTAAGAGAAACCAAAGCAGCGCAGACAGAGGGGGCAGGTCTCGAAGTAGGCACTATAACAGCAGAGGTCCCCCGCATGATGATAAGAGGGGCAGTGCACCGGGCAAGCAATCAGTGGCAGGAAGGCCGGAAGTACCGAGTGCTAGTGGTTGGCCCACCTCCCCAGCTTGGGTAGACAATCCAGCAGATCAGTGGGGTGTGCGAACGCATACATAGATGTACCCCAGGTTGGGGTACTGATACACTCAATGTGAAAAACCCTGGGCCCTCCAAATGATTGGTTACCTTTTACAGTACAGTCGATTGTATTAGAGAGGCTTAAACTTGTTTAATGGACTTGGGCTTGTGAACTTTGGACTTCTATCCCCATTTTGTGTGCTTTTTATCCAGAAGAAAGGTCTGATTTGTTTATGCATAATGACCCTGATGATTTATAGTTTTGAACTTACTTACTGCATTCAGCAATTCGTTTTGAACAAAATCGAAATGCTCCAAATCTCAAGCACTGATCCAACGGTCGGCCAGGATATATATAGATATATACTCAATCTTGACAATTCTATTAATATTTGTTTTTTCTTTGTTTTGGATATAAGAAATCATAATAGATGTTGATTGGATTTAATCTGGGTGGATATACGAAGTCATAATAGAAGTGAATTGGGTTTAGTTTGGAAGGATGAGGAATGATTATTATTCTTTTGATCAATGACATGTCAAACTTAACGAATATGTTATTATAATAATTTCGATTCATGTTGTTGATTGACATTGTATTTTGAAGATTTAGGATTTACTTAAATACCATCCTCCAAACTAAGAAAAATACTTAAAAGATTTCCCAAAAAAGTGTAATTTGGAAAAAATTGAAATCATAATACACAATCAATGGAGAAAAATCAAAAAAGTAAAATTACTATACCCCACAAAGAGAAACAAGCCGACTGTATATTGTAGCAGCTGCTTTCGTAGCAAGTTGTTGATAAACAATACTTCGAGCGAGAGACTGAAAAGCACTCTCACATTTCAGAAACTTGGGTTTATCATGTAATTCTATAATAGAAGGCAATTTTAAGTCCGATTCCCTCAAATGTTTGATGGCTATATCAATAGCATCCTCTGATGATAAAGCCTTGATCTCTTCAGGATTCTTGTAAATAACGTCTGCTTGAGTTAATTGGGTCTTTTCATTGTCTTGTACTAACACGTTTCTGATCTTCTTTGAATGGAAACTAATCTTACCAGCTGCCCTATTGCCTGTTTTGGGCTTTTTTGAAATGGGGGTGATATTTTGCTGGTGGACATTCACTAATTCTTCTTCTTCAACGGAATGAATGGTTTTTCCACTGCTTGTAGACCGGCTTGCCCTCTTAGTCTTCATCCCAATTCCTCGCTTCCGAATAGGTTCTCTGTTAAAAATTAATCCCTTCGTTTAGATCGGACAGCAATTTTCAGAATGTGTTTGTGCAGAAACACACGAGAGAATGGAAGGTCAACTAGGGTTTTGAAGAATTTGTTATTCAATAAAACCAATGGCAAGAGAGTTAATAAAATGTGAAAAGGTTTGTCGTGCGCCTGGAGTCTTTTTCAATATCGTGCAGCAACCATTTTGGTTTAACAATTTCTATACAAAAAGTTTACAATTTTTTGTATTGTTATTTAACAATTTCTATATAAAAAGTTTACAAATTTTTGTATTGTTATTTATTATTTATTGTATTTAAAGAAGGAAGATGTATTTTACAAAACTAATAAAAAGTTGTTATTATCAAATGCACGTTACTCATTACTGTTATTTAAGAAAAACCAAGCCATGTAGAATAAGTTTTTGGTGGTCACTAAGGAGGCAGACTCTCAAATGCCACAGAATCTTGGGTGGTTAACATATTTCCTCTTAGCCAAACAGAAGCACTTTTAGGTCATACTCTAGGACCACATAAAATAGAGTATATATAGAGAGGCATTGTATCCCTGATGAAGTTTTATGTGGCTATTTTTTGGTTCTTGAATATTACTTGTAACAAGGTGAATCATGGGAGGTATGTTTGTAAGTTCAATAGAAAAATAAGAAATTGTGGTTAGGTTAGTTGGACATCCTTATAATAAGAATCATGTTCTAACTTATACTTCAAACTTGCCATAACGCGATATCTACTAACAAAAAAACCATAATATATTTGGTAACAGTTGTTCCTTCTCACAAACAATATGTCCAAGTCCTCAATTTGGTGAGGAGAGTAATTGAAAATTGTACTCATGTCCTATGGGGAATTGATAGTGTGAATACTATATTTGTACTGTCCACCACTTGTGTGGGTTACTTGCATTATTGGATTCAATCTTTCTATGAGTAATTCCTTAACTTGAGTAAGCATATCTAGTACAAATGGTCGTTCTTCAGGGTCTATTTTGTTCCATATGGAAAGGTGATGACATTTTTCTCTGCAATGCATCTACAACAAGCATAGTTTTAATGAAAAGTTTTGTTTGAATCCCTGGAATTAGGGGTGTTACCCCTAATTCTTGGCAATCTTCTTTCTATGTTCTACTAACAACACATGATTGGTAGTCTCTACCATCTCCATAGAATACCAAAGATCATGGTCTTCCAACATCATCTATGCTTAACATTTCCATGGGATGAAGTTAGAGGGAAATTTAAAATTTGTATTCATATCTAAGACTAAATGTAGTCATACCATTACTCCTGGAACAACCTACTAAACAAAATATGTCAACAACCCAAAAGAAACCTACCACAAGACCACAATGAACACATCTTTAACTTCTCATCCCTAAAACCTCTCAACGTCTCCCTATCATAGGTAGCATCCCTATTATACATACATAAATTCCTAGAATGTTTCATTAAATGCACTCTAATACCATAAAACATTTGACCATGTTGAGAAGATTTTGCACTCTAGAAACTAACCTAAAACTATAGATCACTAAAGTTGAAACACTTATCAAAATTTATGTTATAGATTACTTTAACCTACAAACACATGTCATTGATAATTAAAACAACAAACATTCTAATATAAACACTCAAAACATCATCATTGATTTTATATTAAATCTGAAATAGAAAGCTAAAGCTATAGCTCAAAACTCAACTCTTGGACCATAAAGTGGTTTTCCTTAATTTCCCTTTATAAACTAATAATAAGAGAGGGACAATGAATATAAATACATGGAAAAAAATTCCGTAGTGTGAAATCTGACCACAGTCCATATTGTTTACATGGATAAGTGAGTCGAATTAAGGTGCACCCACCTAGAGATTCATAACCTTCACTAAGTTGGGAATCCACATGCATGAGTGACCCTACTAATTTAGGTAATTGCACCCTCTAATTGCGAATCCAAAACTAAAGATATACAAAATTTATTTAGAACTTTGAATATAGTAAAAAAAGTTCAAAAGTTGGAACTAGGATGATGATGGACTACTCACTAACAACACGTGCACATGCAACTGAAGGTACAACCAAACAGGTACTTGTCAGATATTTATTCCTCGAGTGAGGGAAGCTTAGGAAAAATAGAGGGAAATGTGACTGCATCTAATAAATATGATACACAAACAAGGACCAGAGGTGAAAAAGTCAGAAGAAAATTATGTAGATGCATGGAATTTTTTCTTGCCGAAGGAGGATCATGCTCTTATGATGATGAGAACATAGGAGACATAAAGGTGCCACTCAAGTATAAGCATCTGGTGAAACAATGGGTACCTAAGGAACTGCCTTCGTCAGACATTGACTTCATTGTCAACAATAGGACATATCACATTGCACCATCCTCCCTGCATGGCCTGGGGCTATTTTCCATGGATGGAATAACTGTAGAATACAATACAGTAACTAAATTGATGGACTATGTCAGACTATGTTACAATTATAACGATCAGATGTGGCTCGTCTGGTACATGTGAAGTATGCGGAGATATGCACTCGCCGCAAATTATATACAGCTAATAAACAACGATAAAAATAAGGGAGTGACTATCTATATTGATGGAAGGCCTAAAGCTTCCAACAATATCGCATGGTTTATAAACAACACATTACCCAGGACAACCAACAAGCAACTGAATTGCATATATGAGAGATGCGAAAAGAATCGGGTAGTCCCGTGTGCAATAAAAAAGATAGCTCTTGGGAAAGATTTATTAGTGGATTACCATTTGAATTGAATAGAAACATTGACTAATAGTGTGGGTGTACTTAAGCAACACATATTTAAGCAACCTCTACTTATTGCATTATATTTATTTATTTATTTTTAACAATGTTTTAAATATTTCACGGTCCCAATTTTATAATAATGTGGGAGGTTGATTTTATTTGGGTGGCAATCATTTTTTTTGTTATCGTTAACATTTTTTTAAATATTTGGGGGTTCTAATGATATTATAATGTGGCAGGATGATCGTGGAAAAGGGCCAGCCACAAAACATGTAAATGATTATCAAAATCGACTTTCATTTTATGTGAATTTGTTTATATAATTTTATTTGTGTGGCGATCAGTTATTTCATTTGTTTATATAACTAAAATAACATTAATTTTGTAGAAATTATATGTAGTCGACAGACCATGTTGATCATGATTTCACTGATGAGGAGGGGTTGTATTCATCCCCTGATCCGATGGTATTAATAAAAAAAAGATCATTAAAGCGAACAAGGAACTTGCTAGCTTGTTAGACCATCTAGATCAAACTCCTAACGCCCTAGAAAGGATCAATCTCCTTATGTCACAGCTTAACACATATAAGGTAATAACCATAATTTAAAGTGTTTTTTTTAATGTACTCATATGTTCAATTATGAAAGTATGTTTTTTAACTTTTACATTATCTCACGAAAAAACATTTTCTTTTTTATAAAGATATTTTTGGAGCCTGTTCAGCCCGGTGTTGGTAGTAGTGGTGCTGTAGAGATGCCACGGAGTCTTGACGCGGGCTGTCATACAGTTGCTAGAGTATTGTTTACTTCTTCATCTTTCGCACCTAATTTAGATAAGAGCCATGACACGCACCGCTAAGCATCCACATAGTGTTCAGGTTCTAAAGGTGGTGACAGAGATGAGGTTGATGATGTGGTTGACATGTTTTCATTTCCTGGAGCTAGACATGTGACTAGCACGGGGACCCTTCCGTGCACATTTTTGGTCGACGATAATGGACTTCCATTAAAACAAATAAGACTCCCATGTATTTTTTCATATTTTAATTGTTTCATGTTGTCCATCTCATACACAAATCATCTAGATTATTATTTTTTAATTAATGATCATATATTTTTGTGTGTAGGAAACGACCATTTTTATAGGCACCTAGAGAGCAAGGCCTTGTTGATTTTTGGGGAAACCTTATGCATGAGGTGGAATTGCCAGAATTCCAACCTCAAAAAAGAACTTAGGGATTATCTTGAAGGCCTCTTTGGAGTAGACACGTTCAACAAAAAAATGATCACCTCTACAGCGGGAGAATATTTAAAATATACGCGGGATGTTTATAGACGAATCTTGGAAAGAAACCCTAGGTATGAGTGTCCTCCCTCGATTCTAGAGAGGGAGTGGAAGGCGATCATTGATGATGCAAAAGAAAAGATATTGAAAAAATCAGGAGAAAAAATAATTGGTACCCCAAGGTAAATTACAATATTTTGATTTCACTACCTTTAATTTTCTTTAGATCTAAATAAAAGTGTGGTATATAACATACTTGAAAATTTTGATGATAGGTTG
>SNQJ01S0208607.1:0-12598 GCA_010110895.2 Picea sitchensis | reverse complement strand
TTAGACACTTCACCCATCATTACAGATGAATAAAGATGATATAATAATAGAAAATAATGCTTGGTTGAATATTTATAAGATTATAAATTAAAGTTAACGGTTGTAAAAAATAGTTTCTAACAGTTATAAAAAATGATTAAAATTTAAACATAAAAGTTATTTAATGTTAATGGTAAAATTGAAATTAAAAAAGAAAACATACATATTTTTTAATTAATCTCTTTTCACAACATTTAACTATAGTTACCTATTTTAGTGAATGTGTTAAATATTGGTTTCTACATTTACCTATTTTAGTGAATATGTTAAATATTGGTTTCTACTTATAAAAAGTATTTTATAAGTACATGCACCAACAACAATATTTTTTCCGTTCTCATGCTCTAACAACATCCTTTCTCATGCTCGATTTCAAAATAGTTCACCCCTTATATTTTTTTCCAATGAACACAACCATTAAAATACACATGCACTTTTGGACAGACTATCACCACTATTACACCAAACCCAATTTCTATGTTTTTTCCATCGTGTAATCGTTAAACAGCTGAAAGCCAAATCCAATGACTATCCATCATTTTCTTTGAATTCATCATTATTTCTAGGTCGTAGTTCTATCTTGATTTTCTGTAAATTTTCCACCACGATGGCAAACGACGTGTGAATCTTGAAGAGTATGGTGTGAAGTGAAAATATTGGTCCTTGAAACCAACAAACCCTTCAAAGTGGAGTTTTTTGTATTTATTTGTATTATCCTTATTCCGTGTACACAATTGTTTTATGTGAACAAAATGCACTAGAAATATAAATCTCTAACACTTCTTCATGATATTTCCTTGCCGTAACATGCTACCGATCATAATGCCAACACGTTTTATAAAATTATAGAGAATTTTTCATAACTTAATAGGCCATAGAATGCAACACAAGCCTACTAAAGATTATAGTGTGGGTTCTATCTACAAGGGACAATAGGGAGGACCATCATGTCCTAACACAATAGATCATAGGTCATGCTCTAGGTGAAAACCATGGTTATTGAAACATATGACATGATCCAAGTGTAAATGCGAGGGTGGTGTGCCACATTTTTTTTATACAAGGATGTTGGATTATGAAGAGAACCCAAGGCCATGACATAATACCTACATGAGGAATCATTTAAGTACAAATAAAGTCTTAGGCTATATCGTTTTTCTATGGATATGGGATCCATCTGTAAGGCTTGATGGCAAAAGACAAGACTTGCAACATGAATCTTTTATCTACAAGTAATATATCTATCATGGTCATTATGAGGTTTAGCATGTCATGTATGATTCCTATGGGGATATGTCATGATTTGGGGATAAAATCCCAGATATGACGAATATAAAAATTTCAAATAGAGTTCATGGGCCATGCATCATGCTCTTGACTAGTAGATAACAATATCATATGAAATACTTAGCTCATAATGATATGTGGTCAAAGGTTTGAGGCTTGACACACCAAGGATGGCCCTTAGGTTCCATGACATTGTAATGAATCAAAATTCCTTGTTGGGTCATATTATTACTAAATCAACTAACATATTGATTCAAATGCGGAAATATACACAACATGAAATACAAGCTCAAGAAATTATCAATCGTTTTAAATTTGTGAATGCATCTAATTAAAAAAACAAAGAAACACCCATATATACAAAATACAAAGTAAATGCAACATTCAATCATAACATTAAAAATGTAAATGACATAGTGGTTAAAACACTTAACTTTAAAATTTGTTTTACACAACCAACTATAGTCGATGGATGTTCCACCCAACCATAGTCTCTTTTGCACCAATTCTCTCATGAACAAGTCAGGCCCGAGACAAAACTATGATTCCACAAGGATGTAGAGGCTCCTATAGGTGTTTACAATCCATTGTAATGGTTCAAAACTCACTAAAACAGAGTGATGCAAGTTATACAACCATTTCAACCTCCCACCTCTCTTCCCCATCATTTTCCTCAACCTAAATGACGTTATTTCGTTCTCTACATTATTGTCCCTCATACAATCTCCATCCCCTCCAGGGCTCTAGCACAGACCAAATAGGAAATTGTCAATTGGGGGCTCTAAAATGAAACTACAATAGGAGTTCTCACATAGAATTTACAAATATTATTCAGGTGATTTACCGGTAGAATATCACTTACAAGTATGACAACCCCATTCTCAACATAATTATCAACTTCAACAAGTTGTCTTCAATACCCACTATGGTTTCCTACACTTTGGAAACACTAAAATCTGGTTTTCCTCACTTCTTGCTAGATGTAAAAAATGTTTCCCATTTCTACATGAATTTTCCATATTGTCCCATGCTTGCTTGATGCTTACTCTTCCCCCAGGGATTATTACACTCATCCCATGTTGTCAAAACTGAGCGGGTTGACTTTCTCAGCGAGCCTCTTACATGAACTCAATGATTGAGTGTTTAATAACTCAAAAGAATAAATGGCTAACTGATTTTTTTTTTTATCAAGGTGGATTATGAATCAATGCAGGTGGAAACCCCTCCAAAACCCCATTAAGCCCCCCTCTCTTGTGGAATCATGGCCCCCTATTACTCTGGTCTTTAATATTCTAGTAACCAATAATGTATTTCATTTTATTATATTTTTTCGGATGTATAATGTTCACATATTACATCTCTTTGTCCTTCACTATTCATAATATTTATAAATATATAATGTTGCATTAGGGGTCAAAATAGGGGTGTTACATACATGGTACAAGTACTAATCCAAATTCTTAGCAATACTACCTTTTGGGGGGCATAGTGTGGTGTTTGTGGTTGAAGCTTTGATAGTGATGTAAAACTCTTTCCATTTAATAGAGGGTAATATAGTCACACTAATTTGGAAGGCTCACACCCTTATTGTGACATAAATAAAATAAAATTAGAGCATCAATGGATAAGGGAGGCCATGGAAAAGAAAATAATTATTTTCAATTACATAGGGGTTCCATAAGAAGAGGCGTGAATTCCTTCATAGAAAAATGGATACCAACATATCAATACTTCCACCCATTTAAATACAAAAGTCATATGTCACATGAATACATGAAACTGAAAAATATAGGGTTTATTCCCTTCAAACTTGACAATAATAAAACAAATAAAGGAAGAACATGGTTAACAATAGAATCCATCATCCAAAGAATATTCCATCATTTGGTTACGATAAAAACAAATGAAATGTAATATACAAACCTATTTAAACAATCAAAATTAAATTCAATAAAAAATTTTACAAATCATTGGAGGAGATTACTTTCATGGATAAAGAAGCAATACTCCACAACAAAGCCTATCCTTCCATTTTGAGAGAAAATCAAATTCTACCCTTCTTTGAGAAAAAAAGAACTAGGCTAGAGAAGAGAGGGGAAAATTCTAAAAGAGAATAATAGAATGACAATATTTACGATTTAGAGAGGTTGAAGAGTACAATTTTTTCAACTTGTGATATTTGAAAAGGGAGCATCTTCACAAGTGTACAAAGTGGATCTAAAGTTTCATTTGATTTAGTTTTGCATCAATATTGTATTATGTGAATTTATTAAGTCTTTCAATTAGGAACAAGAAATAATTTTAATGCTTATCATTATTTCCCAATAATTCATTTTACAATTTTTTAATATTGAGATATTGTATTATGTGAATTTATTAAGTCCTTCAATTAGGAACAAGAAATAATTTTAATGCTTATCATTATTTCCCAATAATTCATTTTACAATTTTTTATTATTGAGAGAGAAAGGTGAGGGCCCCGAGAGATTGAATTTAATGCACATTTCCTAGTAATGCAACTTTTTCATACAAGCCCCTTTTTTGAAAAATTATATATTGTTGGAAATATCATTATAAGATTTATGCAGTGATGTTTGTTCTTCAATTTCAAATATAAGACATCAATATTTTGATTTTTTAACATGAATATATAGACATTAAACAATGTAAGAAACAAATGTGTTTAAAGACCTTGTAAATTCGAAAAAGATATTTTAAACACAATAATGAAGCATTCGATCAATGTCAACAACGTGACATTTGTAAAAGAACTATGAGAAAAAAAATATAAATTCATTGAATTTTGACGCTCAAAATGAAAAAAATAAAAATAAAAATAAATTTAGAAACTAACACTACAAGGAAAACACCTTGTAGCGAAGGTTTTTGAGGAGGCTTTTAGTGTTACAAGATTTGGAATTTTTTTCAAAAATACCTCAGCTACAACCTCCACTTTTCAAACAAGAGGTTTTAACAAAGGTTTTAGTGGATGTTCCATATAACTAAAAAATTGGATAGGCAGAGGTTGTGTCGTCGGTTCTTCTTTTAGTGGTTTTATTGTCAAAATGCATCGTTGTGCTCTTAATCGACCTACCCAAATGTATACATAAAACAAAAAATAACAGGTGCACTTATAATTATTGCACACTGGTTTCACCTTTTTTTATGTATGCAGCATCGATCCTCTTATAATTTATACACATCGGTTTTGTGTTGCTTGCATATGAACCATCAATGATTTTGATTTTATGTACACCCTGATGCATTTAAGTTAGTGTGTTCCCTGATTCTTGTATAATTTGGACATACCTATTCCTATATTACCATGTGCACTGAAGGGTAGTGAAATTTTGAATATTCAAGGTGAGATGTGAGTGCCATTATTTTTACTAAGCATCAGTGCATATATTATACTTACAACACTGGTGCATACATTATATTTATATTGTCGGTGCATATATTATACTTACAACACTGGAACATACATTTTATTTAGATACCTGGTGTGTATTATAAACATGGGGACCACAAAATTTTGAAACGATAAATATGATTGTTCATTATGTCGTTTACAGAACAATGTTTTTTTCTCAATAGTTCACACCATTTCTTTAGTATAATTAATGGGAACCTATGCATATAAATCCTCAAAACCTAGTTCTTTCTATATTATGGCATGCACCGTCTAGAGACTTCATAAGAATACAATATTGTTTTTAACAAATTTTCAATTAATCATTTCAAAATCAAATATTTTTTCTAATAATTTTTTTTTTTTAGTTTTTTATTTAATTTTGATATAAAAATTTCATTAATGTGTTATCCAATGAATTACACCTATGTTATTTGTAACAAAGTAAATAATTTACATGTTAACTATTTAGCAACAAACCATTTTACAACATTCAACAATGCAATAAAATAAGAAACCCATTTTATTATATATGAATAAGAGACCCATTTTCTACAAAATGGGACAATGAAAAGGTACACAATAATCAAATTGCATTAAATATGTGATTGTTACACTTCTTGGTAAAATTCCTTCATGGAATTGGGATAACATGTCAAGTACATTAAACAAAATCCTTGATTTTCAGAGACATATTTCGAAATATACAACTTGGAGTAACATTCAATTATATTGATTTCCATTCATAACGTGAACTATTGTCATCACTCGAGATGCATGCATACCTTATTTCTTCATCATTTGTAGTCGATATTGTACTTTTGTTATTTAACCTAATGTTTTCTTGATCGACTTATTTTTTATGTTCTTCCTCTTCATTGTAATGTCCCCATTCTCAGATTCCCTTGCTTCGTAATCAAAGGAAACCTTGATAGTTTATGTCAGCCTAGCCAGAGGAGTAAAGTGACGTTAACATTGATCTCAGGAAATTAGGATGAGTTATATGGGGCCCAGTCTATTCCATTTTCCATATTTCATCATGAGGATCATTTATGTGCATATTTATCTTGGTTTCATGGCGTTCCGACAATTTCAATCATTTTGGTTATTATTGGGCATCATTTAGCTAAATACACTAAATGTGTTATTTGGAGAATATTGTATGAAGGGATACATGAGTGTAATATCTCGTTGGAACCATGATTCGAAGATATAAAGGTTGGTATGATGAGAAAGAGATTTCTAATATCCGAGAATGTCTTAGAATCCCATTAATCACTTTCTGGTATTAAAAGGGGGTTTAAAAAGGGTTATAAAGAGGATTTAATATTCATGTGGATTTGGTCAAAGAGAGGAGATATCTATAAGGGGTTCAGAGATGTATAAACGAAGGGTAACACTTCACCTTTCCTCATTATGATTTAATCTGTCATTTTGGAGTGCTCTTGAAGCCATTGTTTCATTAGGGTTTAACGAAACCCTTCAACCATTACAATTCAGTTTCGGTGGTGCAATATCCACCCTAGCTAGACAAGATGGGGATCCATCCAAGATATTCAACTGGGCTTCATTATGGTTTGGTATCATTTTGTAGGTACTAATTTTTGGGGTTTTTTGGTGGCAATCATGACATCATCAAAGTGGTCAGGAGGTTCACGGAGTTTCTGAGGGACAGATCCATTTTTCTACAGAGTTGTTATGGAATCATCGTGTGATTGGTACAAGGGGTCCTTTGAGGCCTCACTCATTGTCCATCCTTGTATCGTGAGGAACCGTCAGTTATTTCTCTTCATCCCACAAATACCTCTACAAACTGAAGTTGCAGAGATACTTGGGTGCAACAACTAGATCATTGTAATCAATATTAAAGTAGCACGACATCATCTTCAAAGAGCACTTGAGACTTGGAGAAACCTCACAGGGGTTTCATATCATCTTGAAGAGGGTTTCGATATTTTTAGTTAGTATTTTTGCAGATTGGAGGAGGATCCATCTTCTAGAGGAGATCAACAAACTACATTAGGTTTTTGTTTCAGTTTTGTATGTTTGCTGATTTTTCAAAGCTACTACAATAGCCCTAGACATTGTATTGTGTGATCAAGATTCCATTATTAATAAAGTGCCATATTATATATTCTATCTTCTAGTGTATTTAGATTGAATGCAACATATTTGTCAAAAAATATATCTATGGGTTAAGAGAAAAATGTTTGTAGAAAGTCCTCAATCAACTTAACAACATATGTGTTTGGAGAAGAACATAACCAAAACTACATGTTGGATATAAAACCATTATTTTCCTAGAATATTCCCATTGGGGACATTACCATGGTATCAAAGTTGGAGATCTTTCTAGCCTAAGGGGATTTTATAGTATGGAGACAAATCAAGAACTCAGGAAAAATTATTACAATCTTGTCAGGGATATCGAAGAGTCTAGTAGACTATCAAAGGAATATAAAAAAATTGTTAGAGCATTATGAGTTGTTGAAGCCTCTATTTGGTAAGAAGAAGAAGAAAAAGGGATTCAAATCTGAGTTTGTTGGTGAAGCAAATACCTCACTTCATAAGGAAGATTTGACATGACCTCAAGTTGATTTTTTGGATGTGCATGATGAGGGTGTATTAACAGCCAAACATGATGAATATTTGGTTTTGGATGATTTGACCTTGGATGTTCATATAAATTATAGGGAGTCATGCATGAGGGATGATTAAGAGGAATTTGGGCAGCCTACACATGATCCTCTTATGGATTTGAGCTTAGCACATTTGCCATCATTTGTATTAATCAATGGAAGTCAAGACACATGACGATGTTAGTGGAAATTATGGTTTGATGGAGGATCCTCTTGTGATGATCCTGCACGAGGAGAATTGAGAGTTGCAAGTTCTTGCGAAAAGGTACACATATAGGATTTTGAACTTACCCCTATTTTTCATTGTGGGGATCATGAGTCGCTAAAGGATAAAAGCTTAGTTACAGAGGTGACAGTTGATCACATTCCTTGGGGACTGTCCCACAAGGAAGCATATGCATCCATGGATTATATGGATAGGTATATTTTAGACACAAAAACAGGTTCAAGTGATATCAGGAGGATGATGGATACATGTGTAATGTTCCACACTTATATTTTGAAATTTTGTCTTGTTTTGAGGTACCGTTTTTTTTTTTTTCAAAAACCTTGCAATTGGATTACATGTGGGTATTTCTTTATCCAAAGTGGTGATATCAAGTTTACTGTCTCCCCTTTAATATTAGATATTCAACTATGAGATAAATATAATAAATTCATCACCTAGTTCTGATATAGATCATAATACAACACAAATATATATAATACAACATTCAAAGGGAAAATGTTGCAAATATATTCATTATGACCATCATATATTGAACATCAGTACATATAACATGTAAATAAAATTAAGGAACCTAATATATTGTTGTGACTAAACTTTACAAAATTTTGGGATGATTTTGGATGTAATAAATCATCAAGATACTCATTTTTCCAACAATAGAGCCCCTATAGGAGTTGTTTTTTCTACAAAGAATGCACCCAACTATTGTGTATGCACTCCTCCAATCAATGCATCGAATTTTCCAAATGTATGGAAGTCATATAAGGAGAGGCTATCCTCTTCATAGTGAACTTTTCCCAGTCATATAACTCAACTCTTCCCTTGTAAATTTGACCAAGTAATCAACTCGTCCCACAAGAAGAAGATAACCCCAATGAGTTGCCTTTCCTTCACTCAGAATTCAGCCCACAGAGAATGTATATCGCCCCCTTTAGAAGGATACTAACCACACACAATAATAAATTGAGCCACAAGGAGAAAACTTAGATTTTCTACCATAAACATGATTAGTCAACCAAATATGCACCCAGACTGAAGAAATATATCCCACAGAGATCGTATTTGGTTCCCTTAATAAATAAATGAAACCACCACCTTACCTCGATTTATCTCTTTCCCAAAGTTCGCCTTCTCAACAGCTCACCCATAATTGCAAACAACACAACTGCCAAAATTATGTAACTTGTTGCCAATAAAGAAATCTCATCTTACCAATGAAGCACTGTGAACAAATCAGTGTGATCTTCTCCAAAATTGATAAACTAAGGTGGATGGTCTCACCACAAAATCCAATCTCTGAAAATTTCTCCCAGGGTTTCTGTCCCAAGAGTTCTAAAAGCATAATGAGCTCTCCAATGAAAAATTAGAAAATGCCAGTCCTAGAATGAGATAGGGTGCCCTCGTTTTTCCTTTCCATTCATTCATTGACTCTTTCATGACCTTTTAAGTTTTAATCAATTTAAGTGACTTTTCATATTCATGCTAAGTAACCTTTGGATATTTTATTTTTTCCCCTTTTAATTATCTAATGTCATTTTTGTTAGGCACTTTTCCACTTAGGACATTAAATAATTAATTAATTCCCTTTTTGAATGACTATAGCCTACAATAATCACTTATGCTTATTCGTCCATGTCCCATGATCACTCAGAAGGGGACATCATAGTCCTCCCTTCTCGAGATTGCTTGATCCCAAGAAATTACAGATTCGAGTGCTGCAAAATTCGTTTACTCTCGCAAGTAGCATTTTTGGTAAGAATATATCTCATATATCTCCATATGACCATATATTCTTTGATTATCCTGTTCAAAATATCCCTTTCCCAAACCTCCAATACTTCCTCAAGAACTCGTACCAGCTCTCCCTCCTCATCTAATGGAGGTAGTTCTATTGAAGCAGTGATGTGTTGTCCCAATTCCTTTTTTAGACATGAGATGTGAAACACATTATGTGACTTACTCCTTTCTTGAAACTCCAACTCATAATCCACTTCACCAACTCTCATGGTCACCCTTTAAGGTGTGTAAAACCGTGGATTAATTTTCTCTACACCACTCTTCTTCAGAGATGATTTTCTATATGGATGCAACCTAAGAAACACCAATTCCACTACCTCGAAGGTGCCCTCGATCCTATGACTATCCACACATATATTCTATTGCTTCTATCCATTCTATAGGTTATCCTTAAGATCCTTAAGAATTTCTTGGCTCTCCTTAATTCAATATTTTTCCTTGGGATCCTTGTTATCCCTCAACACCAAGTTTACAAAGGATGGAGCATCATATCCATATAATTCTATAAATGGTGACATCCCAATGGACATGTGATAAGACGTGATGTAACAATGCTCACCCAAGTGTAACCACTTAACCCATGTCTTTTTCTTCCCATTCATGTAGTTATTCAAATATCCATCTAGCCATTTGTTCACTATCTATGTTTCTCCATATGTTTGTGGGTGGTAACTCATACTAGGAGTCAACTTTGTTCCTACTAGGCTGAACAACTCCTGCCAAAAAGCACTCAAAAATCGGTTGTCCCTGTCACTAACAATTTTTTTCAGCAACCCATGAAGAATGAATATCTCCCTAAAGAATAAATATGCTAGCTATGTTGCCTTGTACTTTGAGGATATGAAAAATAAATGAGAAAAATTGTTCAGCCTATTGATCACCGCATAGAAGCAATATCTACCCTGTGTCTTCCACAACCCTATTATAAATTCAATGGATATGCTCTCCCATTTATTCTCTGGAATGGGAAGTGGTTGAATTAATCTTGTAGGTTGAATTAATCTCTAAATTTTTCCAATGCATGCATAATAGCGAGCATTCCCTTGTCATAGATGTTATGAAGTATGTTTGTGGCGTGGAGATCTTCCTGCTCTCGTATGTAATAGGGTTATTTTATTGCATCAAAACCGCTCCTATACCCACACCATATGCATGATACTCTAACACAAAGTTCTAAGTAAAGTAATGAAGTGTCAAAATAGGGCAAGAACTCATCACTTACTTAATTTTATCAAAGATATTTTGGGCCTCTTCTGTCCAAACAAAATCCCCTTTCTTTGTGATATATATAAGAGGGGAAGTAAACTGAGAGAATCATGACACAAATATCCTATAGTAACATTATATACCAAGGAACCCTCGTAAGTGTGTGATGTTCTTAGCTGGTGGCCAATATAGAATAGCCTGTATCTTTTCTCTATGGACATGCGCTCCATGTGCACTGACCACATGCCCCAAGTAGAGAATCTATGTCATACCAAATTCACACTTATATTCCTTGGCACATGATGACTTCTCCTCCACAATGTTCAGAATCTCCTCCAAGTGCACCAAGTGCTCCTCCCAGGTCCTACTATATATCAGGAGATCATCGAAAAATACCAATAAGAGCTTCCACAATTCGTTCCTAAATTTATGATTCATACATGATTGAAAAGTAGTAGGTGTGTTGGTCAACCCAGAAGGAATGACCAAGAACTCATAGCTCTCATAATGGTAGCTAAAGGTAGTTTTATGATATTTAGATCGAAAATCAATCTTCGAAAAATACATTTCTCCATGCATCTCATCGATCTTGGATATACAGTACCTTTTTTATATTGTTTTTCCATTCAAGGCCCGATAATCAATACACATATGCATTGTCCCATCCTTCTTCTTAACCAATACAATCGAAGAAGAGAATGGATTGGAACTAGGTCTTATGTGACCCATGTCAAGAAACTCCTTGATTGATTTCTCTATCTCATCTTTGAACTTATTGGGATTCCTATAGGCGGTGGTGATCATTGGTTTGTCCCCCTCCTAAATTTATATGGTGTCCTCAAAACCTATGTCAGGAGGTCTCCCTAGAGTTTTCTTCCCAAATACCTTGTCATGTCTACTCAATAAATCCTAAATGTTTTCCTAATAATGCCTTCTTCCCTCATCATCTATCTAGGATGTAATAAATCACTATGTTGCATATGCTACATCTCCATGTATGAATATGTATTCCATCATTTTGTTTGATACCACTATAGGAGAATTATTCTCCATTCCTCGTAGAACAACCTATTTTTGCATAGGCATGAACAACTTCATGGTCAACTATTTTTAGTTTTTGATAATGTCCCCCAATATTTGAAGCCATTAAACTCCCAACACTGCATCTAAATTTTCCACATCTACCACATAAAAATATTCTATCAAGGTGTAGTTACCAATTGTTAAGGCCAATCTATAAATTTTGTTTGTGCAAGACACATTAAATCCATTGGATACTACTACTTTGAAACCCTCAAAGTCCTCTATAGCTACCTATTTCCTAGCCACCCAAGATGCATCAATAAAATTGTGGGTTTCCCTGCCATCAATCAAGAAAATGGCTCATTTTCCCCTTATGACTCCTATAACTCTAAAGGTGTTGAATCTTGTAATACCTAATAATGTGGCTATAACAACCTCCTTAGTGTCCTCATGAGGCTTCTCCTTTGTATCCTCCTTCTGTTATTTTTCTTAACTCTAGATAAACATCCTGCTCCTCCTCCTCGTCAGAATATTAATGTACCTTAATATAATGGACTTGACCCTTTCCTTGAAACCTGTATCCTGGTACCCATGGATATTTGCATTGGAAACAAAGGTTTTTTCTCCCGAGATCATTTTTTGTTGTTTCATAAAACTTTTCCTTAGTCGTAACTTCCTTCCCAAGAGGCTTCTTTTCCTTACTTTTTTGTGGAAAAAAGGGTTTGGAAAACATTTTGGTTTTAGGGACTCGACCCTTCATGTCCCTTGTCCTAAAAATAACATCTTTCAAGGTCTCAGTCTTGAAATCCTTTACCCAACCATGAATTGGCTACAACAATCCCTCAATGAGCAACATCGAAATCCTCTTCTCATATATGTCTGACACCATAACTTCCAACTTCTGAAACTTTGTGATGTAAGCATCTAGTGATACTTCTTGTTTGAGTTGTGATAACTCTCTGAAAT
>SNQJ01S0208606.1:0-16160 GCA_010110895.2 Picea sitchensis | reverse complement strand
TCGCACACAACTTAAATGCACACATAGATGATATACTCAATGACTATGACATGATACAATCTGATATTTTGTGCTTGCAGTAAACATACATGACATTATGCATGCAAAATAAGTAATTTTCAAATCACACTTGCATATCAGAGTTACATTACACATGGGTGATGATATTGGTGAAAAAACATATAACAATTTTAGATCCTTATGCATTTTGAAGAAAAAGATGTTGAGATGGTGCTAACAAGAGTAATTTTCCTATGGATTGCAAATTACAATATTCAATTTCTATGTCGCTCTGCGTGCAACATTGCCAACATATTTAATGTTTTTTCAAATGCATTACACCATTTACATCTAAATGAAACCATTATCATTAGGAGACTTCAATGTTGACAATCCGCAAAATAGTGCCATAACAAAGAATTGGAAAACTACATGAGCAATTGCAATCTCAGCTTTCTTTTGGATAAGATGAAGCATGTACAAAACACACTTATTGACCATGTATGGTCAAATGTGCCATTTCACAATACACCCTCTTTATCTTAGACACACACTGATCTGACCATGATACAATTTGTCTTGTACTTGGATGATGAAATATACATCAAACATATAAAATCATATTTATGTGTCTCAAAGCATATCTGGATGCTTTTGCACAAACCAATCATTCAACTAGGATCATCCAACTTCTTAATATTTTATGGCTTGTAATATATATTTTGGCCAGGAAAATTCTATATAGCCACAACCATGGATCAAGAGAAACAAAAATTCATGTTTCTAACTCTATCTTTTATTCTATTCCTTTGATTCCTCTCATTTTATTGTATGTACATATTACTTGTTAGTCCATGCCATGGGACTATGTAATGAGTTTCTTTTGATGTGACATTAATTTACCTTTTACCATAAATTTGTGTATGTAATGCAATGTTTAATATGAGAAAACAAATATATATTTTTGGATATAATAAAATTATTTGTGTTTCTCTCATTTCTAATTGGTTAATAGAATTAAAGTGTTATTGTTCCCTTCTATTGTCTTTCAATATGTAGAATTAATTACACATAATCATTTCACTAATCGCCACATCTAAATATAAAATGTTGTACTATGTATTTATTATTATGCATTATTATATTTATTATCTAATATATATTATTTATTATTATATTTATAATATATTTGTATATTTATATTATATTTACAATATATTATAGTTTCATTCAGCTTACAGTTCATTATACATTTTGAATAACAAACAACCATAATTATTATCTTTTGTTAAAAATATTCATTACTTATTGCATTTAGTTATATATTAAGTTTCATTGTTCAACATGTATTTCCCAAAAAACTCAACAGGGACTGCATTGCCATACAACCCTTATTTAATTATGGTACCATTTGTGACTCTTGTTGTTTATTTTTTGTTTTGTGAGTAAAAAAGTGGAGACTTAAATTAATTCTAGTTGGAGCTGATAGAAAGGCATGCGTCCTATCTACTTATAAAGATGCCTACATCCTATCTTCTTACAAAGATGCTTGCAACCTATCTACTGACAAAAATGCCCACAACCTATCTACTTACAAAAATGACTGCAACCTATCGACTTACAAAAATGCTGAAACTTGTCGGCTTACAAAATTGCCCTAAGATCAATGGGGCCCGGTCACGATGGATTACGGCGAACAATGGGGACCCGGATCGGTTTTTCGATCTTCGAGCACCAGCGATCCCAGATCGCCCGAGGTTTAGCGATTTAGTGGCTTGGGTGACAACTTCCTCCATGCCCGGACTCTCGATGATGAGTTCCCCATAAGATCTCCCTCAGCGTCGATCGAGGGACGAGCAGCGATTCATATCTCCTCTATACGAATGGTCGGATGTACCTTTGCAGTTTGGCGATTTCCGCATTATGCGACTTTCGCGACTTGGGGTCAAATCCCCTTCAAGCTTGAACTCGGAACTTAGAGTTCCCAAAATCAAATGAAGCGATTGAGATCTTCTCGTAGGCAACCCAGACCAAGCTCTCACCTATCGATTTACCGGCGACTTGGGCGGACAACCCCCTCTATGCTCGGAACTCGAGGACCTGTTTCTTGATATTTGCGGTAATGGATCTATGGGATCGGATCGTGATTTAAGGATTTCCCTCTAGCAGCCGGTCAGGATCGCCTTGCATTTGCGACTTGGGCAGACAGCCCCCTCTATGTTCCATACTCCCAAAACCCGAATTCGATATATGCTCGCGTCGGATCTATGGGATCGGATCGGCGGTTGAGATCTCCTTTATGCAAGCGGTCGGATCCATCTCGCATTTCACGATTTAGCTTGGGCGGAATAACCCCTCCATGCTCAAACTCACGAAACCCAAGATTTTCTCACATCATATCAATGGGTCCAGAACAATGGTCTAGATCACCTCGATCCTCAATGGTCAAGATCCTCTCATGCTTGTCGCGACTTGGTGAATTTGGGAGACAACAACCTCCGTGCTCCTGACATCCGATTGCGAAGGTTCCTGAATCAACTATCAACTGGTGTTCTTCTGCGTTTGCTTCTGAGCTTCTGATCATTCCTGACTTGAAGAGATGCTAAGTTGATGAAGGTGGAACCCCGTCTAGATTGAGACCATGAAATTAAAACATCCTCGCATTGGAGCCAAAGGGGTTGTGACTCTTGTTGTTATTATATAAGAATAATTAAATTAAATTAAATTTTTTTTTTTTTTTGTTAAATAAAATAGAATTTAACATTTAAAGAAAATGTTATCATCTTAATAATTTAAATTTTGATAGACACAAAATAAAAAAGACCTTAAAACCTATAAATTCTAGGTATGCATTGGGATTTTTTTTAGATATAGGGGAATTGGTAACTCATTGGGATTACCTCAATGAGGTCGAGGTTCAAATCCGACGTGCCAACAACCCATAAAGCCAATACCCTAAGCGGAAAGTTAGCGAGCTTAACGGAGTGGACCTCTCTATCCAAGGCGTCACCCTTCTAGCCTTATCTGGAGACCAACATGTTACTTATAGAATTATATCCTAATAAAAGGGATAACAAACATGCTACCGAACCACATCTTGAAACACCAAAAAGTTACAAGTGGAAAAGTAGGATTTTCTTGGGAGGGATGGTGAGATATTTACTCTCAAATCACAATTAATAAGTGTACGAATGAAATGTACATATTTATGCCAAAGGCATCCTTAGGGACATGTTTTGTAGAAAATTGTCCAACGGCGGTTCATGAGTTTTCTAAAACCATCATCCAAAACCACATATTTAGGAAGAGATTTTATGGAAAACATGTCAACAAGTTGACAGGTTTCGCAAAACCACTTATCATACCATTCTAGTACCATGTCTACGTCTTCACTTTTTTAAAGTCCACACATGCTGTCATTCTGGTTGTTCGGGCCTTCCTCGACACCCTCGCCTGCCAGCGCTCAATGATAAACTCCTGGTAGCCTGGAAGTCCGTGTCAAGATGTCGGGAATGCGATTTGAACTCGTGATGTCCGTTTTGGCCAAAACTTAGATGTCGCTCACGCGGTTTGAACTCATGACTTTCGTTTTGACCAAAACTTAGGTGCCGCTACGCGATTTGAACTCGTGACGCCTGATACGGCTTTATCAAACTCTGAAATTTTTCCAAGAAATTCCACTCTCATCGCTCTGCAATTGCAATACAATCACGTTAAATTTTCTAAAATACATGGGAGTAAAATTTGAATAGATGTTTTTCTAAATGTAATTGTAATTAATTATTCTTATAATTTTATTTTTCGTTTGTTACTTTGTCAGGTGACATGTGGGACTATTTTGTGGTAGAAACCACAGCGACTCGAGGGGGCATCTAAAATTTCATCAATCAGGGGGATCGCGCAGGCACGAGCCACCTCAACCCTTAACATGGTTGGATTTTTTGTCCTGAAGTTTTGAGTAGGTGACTTTAGCATCACAAAGTGCCTTAACAACACACTCATCACAAAGTATCCTATCCTACACCTAGGAGACTTTAAAAATATATTTTTTAAAATTTTAATTTTATTTTTGTATGACAATATATTTGGAAAAATGATATTAATTAATTTCTTATAAATTTTAAATTTATTTATATGACAATATGTTGGAAAAATGATAATTGGGTCAATTCAAAGCTAATATATTTGGAAATATGCCCTATCCCATACTCCTCATAGAAACTAGTCTCCCCTATTGAGAGCATGGCTATGACTAGATACCTAATTTATAAGAACAAGTTCTTAAACAACATGAAAGACAAGGGCTACCTAAAATTGCTTCCAAATCAAGTCATAACCACCATGTCGACTTAAGGGGATGGCATAAAGGCGATATTGGCTAAAACTATTGAGAATCATGGAAATTTTGGGAATAAAGATACTATTAAAAAACATCAAATCAAGATTTAAGGAAAAATGTGTGGTGTGATAAAGAGTTGGAGGAAAAAGAAAATTAAAGTATTGTTATAAGGAGCCAATCAACCCTAATCTAGAAGATCAAAATTATCTGTTTTGCCAAGTGTTAAAAAAACAGCATTGCTAAGATAAGAACAATTCTCACAGACTTCGATACGTTGAATTCAGTTTCTAAGCATACATGGAATGAAAGGGTGTCATTTGTGACATAAGAGGGATGAGATGAAAGCACTTTTTTAGATTGTACCTATATTAGATCTCATTTTTCAAATATTGATCACACTACCAACCTTCTAGGCCTTTTAACTCAATAGAAGTATGGTGATCTTGGAATGACTTCTCTTAATGTTTTTAGAACCTGAAACAAAATTCTAAAGAATCACAAATAATCACTTACCCTCTTAGATTAAGATGAACCAATTGGAGTCTTAGTGGATTAATCATCTAATGTCATCATAAAACCATTTTAATGCAAATATAATAAAGTTTTTTTACATAAGCAAATACATTAAAGTTTTTTATAATGGTGAATTAACTTTTTTTTATAAATTAAGTTTTACATTTTAAAATCTTTTCAATAATTGCTTTAACCTATTCTATAGGAGATGTTGAGACTTAAATTAGATGTTGTTATGTTATATTGTAATTATAATAATAAAGTAGGCTCAAATAATAATTAGTAATAATATTTATAAAAGTAAAGTCTACTTATAAGGAAGGAGGTTGTAATAATAACTTTAATTTGGTATATAATCACTCTTTTAATATATTAAAAAATATATATTTTTTAATATATACCTATTATATTTATAATAATAATATATTAAAAATAAAATGATTTAATTTGTTTATGGTTGCTATTTTCAATTAAGCAGATGACTAAAGCGATTATGTGCAATGACTCATTGGGTATTTAAAAATTATATATTCATATTTTAAAAACATATTGACAATAATATTAATGTGTATATTAAAAAATAAATTAATTGTATTTTATAATATTAATATTTTAATATATTAAACCGTTATAGATCCATCTTAATCTTGGGTAAAAAAATTAATAACCATTACATTAATTATTTCACAAATAAATGGTAATATACTCTAATTATAACTAAGTCTATGTTATTATATTAATTAGTAATATACTAAGTTGACCTGTGATGAAATGTATTCTTAACAATTAATTTTTATTTTTATTTTTAATCTTATAAGTGAGAGGTATATATAATAGCTATTCTTAAGTAAATGGGTGGGTTGCAGGTTGCAATACATGTGGTATCCATACATAATTTAGTATTCCGTGTGTTATTTGGAATTTCCTAAAAAGGGTGGGGTTGGAAGAGGAGATGCAATGTGTGGGTTGCAAGTTGCATTACATGTGGTATCCATGGAGAGTTTAGTATTCTCGAATTAGTTTATTTGAAATTTCTAAAAAGTTATTAATGGTTGGTACTTCAACGAAGGTTCCTAGTATCTAAGTTTGATAGTACACAAAATCTTTGGCATATAACACATGTAACCCAACAATTATAGAATTCATGGGGGTTGGCAGTTAGCGAGTTCACATTTTATTTTCATGTCAGTGTTGTGACATACGACACTTAACACTAAGGTAGGTAATTTATAGAATATCCTTAACATTGTACCAAGATTTATATTAATTTATATAATCATAACACTTTTTACTTAATGAATGGTATAAACAATTGTATTTAATTTTATTCAATATTAATATTATTTTTAGATTTTTAAATGTAAATTGGTAATTTTTGAATTTTGATTTTGTTATGATAATAAATGTAAATTTATTTTAATTTTTATTTTTCATGTCCATCTTGTTACGTGATATACATTTTGCATCAACACTTCCACCATATACATTTGCACCCAACAATTCTGAAGTGGCCAGTTAGTAGTCATGAGTTCACATGTTTCATTTTCATGTCCAACGCGCCCATGATGTACATTTTGCACCCAACACTTCCATGGTATACATTTGCACTCAACTTACTTCAGCCATGTGTTTGCACCCAACAATTCTGATTGGGGTTCACATGTTTCATTTTCATGTCCAACATGTTACGTGATGTGTTTGCACCGGCACTTTAAGTCGTATACATTTTGCGCTCAACAATTCTTGATTAGGTCCACATGTTTCATTTTTCATGTCTAGATTGTTAGTGATATACATTTTGCACCTTAAAGGTCATATACATTTTGCACTCGGCGGTTAGTCATATGCTTATCGTTTTAAATATAAATTTGGAATTTTGGAATTTGATTTTGTTATGATAATAAAGTTGAAATTTATTTTCATTTTTCATTTTCGTATCGACTTGTTCGTGGTATACTTTTTGCACCAACACTTCCTCCATATACATTTCCACCCAACAATTATAAAGTCGTGGGTTGGCCAGTTGTGAGTTCACATGTTTCATTTTCATGTTCAACATGTTCCATGATATACATTTGTCACCAACATTTCCATCATACATTTGCATAACAGATTTTCTACCATATACTTGCTCGTTTTAAATGTAAATTTTAGATTTTGGAATTTTGATTTTTGTTTATGATAATGAAATTAAATTTATTTAATTTTCATTTTTTATGTCGGAGTTTGTTATGTGATATATTTTTTGCATCCTTACTTTTAAGCCATATACATTTGCGCAACAAATTATAAACAATTATTTAAATTTTATTAATGTTATTTTAACGTTTTAAATGTAAATTTGGAATTTTGAAATTTTGATTTTGTTATGATAATAAAGAGTGAATTATTTTAATTTTCATTTTTATGTCCAACATTTTATACGCCATGTATTTTACTTAACAATTCTGAGAAGTTAACTAGTTTGAAGTCGTGTGTTCACATGTTTCATTTTTCGTGTCCAACATGTTTAAAGTGATATACATTTGCACTAACACTTCCGTCATATACATTTTGCACCTTACAATTTCATCCTTATACTTATTGTTTTTAAATGTAAATTTAGATTTTTGAATTTGATTTATTTCACGATAATAAAGGTGGGAATTTATTTTTAGTTTTTCATTTTCATCAACTTGTTAGTGATATACTTTACACCCCAACCGCTTCGCCATATACATTTTGCTCAATAACAATTCACAGTGTGGGTTCATGTTTCATTTTTCATTATTACCAGCGTGTTATTGATATACGACACTTAACCTTCCATCGCCTTGTTTACTTACAATTCCGTCCTCGCTATACTTATGCGTTTTTTAAATGTAAATTTAATTTTAAATTTTGATTATGTTTATAATAATAAAGAATTGAAATTTGTTTCATTTTCATGTCGAACTTGTTAAGTGATATACTTTTACCCAATACTTACGTCCTTATGCATTTTTGCACCAACAAAGTATAAACAATTATTTAAATTTTATTCAATGTATTTTTAAATTTTTAAATGTAAATTGAAATTTTTGGAATTTGATTTTGTTTATGATAATAAAAGGGGTAGAATTTGTTTCATTTTCATTTTCGTATCCGACTTCTTAGTGATATATTTTTTGCACTTAACACTTCTGTCATATACATTTAACACCCAACAATAGCAGTTCTTGGTTAATGATCTTTCAGTTCATGTTTCATTTTCATGTCGATTATGTTGTGATAACCACATTTTACCATTTCATCATGCTGTTTGCATAACAATTTAAATTATCCGCCCAGCCGTATACATTTTGCACCCAACAATTCTGTGAGAGTTGGTGGGTTAGGCGGTTATTTCATTTTTCATGTCAGGGAATGTTGATATATATTTTGCACCCAATACTTCCATCGTATACATTTTGCACCCAACAATTCCGTCCTATACTTATACGTTTTTAAATATAAATTTGAAATTTTAGAATTTTAATTTTTGTTTACACATGATAATGGGTGAAATTTATTTCATTTTCATTTCATGTCTAGCTTGTTCCATTATATATATTTTTCACCCAACACTTTAAAGCCATATACATTTTACCCAATAAATATAAACAATTATTTAAATTTTATTCAATATTATTTTTAAGTTTTAAATGTAAATTTGAATTTTGGAATTTTGATTTTGTTTATGATAATAAAGTGAAATTGTTTTCCTTTAATACCTTGATGTTCCATGATATACTTTTTGCACTCCAACACTTCCACCATATACATTTTACACCCAACAGTGCGGTTGCGGGTCCACATGTTTCATTTTTCATGTCCAATATATTCCGTGATATACATTTTGCACCTAATACTTTGAATTCATATACATTTTGCACCAACAATTCCGTCATATACTTATAGTTTTTTAATGTAAACTTGAAATTTTGCAGATTTTGATTTTGTTATGATAATAAAGGTGAAATTTATTTTAATTTTTCATTTTTTCATGTCAGCTTGTTCCATGGTATACTTTTTGAACTCAACACTTTACGCCATATACATTTTGCACCTAACAAATTATAAACAATTATTTAAATTTTATTCAATATTATTTTTAACGTTTTAAAATGTAATTTTGGAATTTTTGATTTTGTTTATAATAATAAAAGGTAAATTTATTTCAATTTTCATTTTTCGTAATGCGGTTTGTTACGCGTACTTTTTGCACCCAACACTTCCGTCGTAGCCATTTTACCCAACAATTACAAAGTTCGGGTTGGTAAAATTAGGTAAGGTTCACATGTTTCATTTTTCATTTTTCATGTCGAGCCTGTTTCATGATGTATTTTTTGCACCCAACACTTTCATCATCATGTATACACGAGACTGAGTAATTTATAGAGATATCAATGGAAAAATGGAAAATGAAAAAATATGAACCCACCATTAATACTTTTTGATAAATTTCAAATAAAACTAATTAATACTAAATTATGCATGGATACCACATGTGTTGCAACTTGCAACCACCGATACTCCCATTCATAAACTATAAATTAAATTTATGATATCTATGGAGTGTAATATTAATAATAAATATAGTATTATTATTAATATGTGATAATGTTCTCTTAAATTTTATTCAATTACTTAATCAAATTTATTTTTATTTTTCATGTTGAGGGTTAGTGATATACATGTTAAGTAAACATTTAAAACTCTGAGGCATGTAGGTAAACATTTAAGAAAGAATGTAGTATGGGGATTATGCATTTGTGTAAACATTTAGAAGAATGTGTGTGGCGAGGATTCACATACTTTAAATTACTTAAAAGTGATAAAAGAAAATAAAATAAAACCCAACTTGGATCTGTGGCATATCAAACATTAGAAATAAATTCTTCGGAAAATACTAAGAAAAACATGATGAATACTAGCATTAATTGATAAAATGCATAAAAAATATGATTCAAAAGGCGGTATACTATCAAAAGTTTGGATATGCTCACATAAAAAACATTGGGAATAGCAAAGCAGACAATAAGATACTCAATCTGTTATCCAAATCCTTATCATGACATACCTTGGGTACTTTTTATTATATAAAATATGTTTTTGTTCCCTAGTTTCAACATTAGATATTCTACAAATATTTGTGATCAAAGGACAAATTAATACTGCGTCAATGAATTATTGATTGTTATAGTCCCTCTATACCTACAATTTATTTTAATTTTTCATGTCCTAGTTTATTCTGTGATATACTTTTGCACCAAACAGTTTCCATCGCTACATTTTGCACCCAACAATTACGGTCGCGGGTTGGCAAAGTGGCGGGTTCACATTTTTCATGTCCAACATGTTACGTGATATACATTTTACTAACACTTCTATCATATACATTTTGCATAACAATTCCCTCATATACTTATACATTTTTAGAAATGTAATTTGGAATTTGAATTTTGATTATGTTTATGTCAATAAAAAGTGAAATTATTTTCATTTTTCATTTTCATGTCTTGATTTGTTAAAATTGATATGTATTTTGCACCCAACACTTCGATCATATACATTTTACCAATTCATCCCCATATACTTAACGTTTTAAATGTAAATTTGAAATTACGATTTGTTTATGATAATAAAGGTAAATTTATTTTAATTTTTAATTTTCATGTCCAACTTGTTCCATAATATACATTTTCCACTTAACGCCATATGCCACATTTGCACCCAACAATTCTGAGGGTAGCGGGTTGGTAATTATGGATTCACATGTTTCATTTTCATGTCCAACATGTTATGATATGTATTTTGCATAACACTTCCATCGCCTTGTTTTACTTTAACAATTGTCCCTTATACTTACTCACGTTTTAAATATAAATTTGTTTGATTTTGTTTTATGATAATAAAGGTGAAATTTATTTTCATTTTCATGTCGAGCTTGTTAGAGATATACCATAACACTTCCATCATATACATTTGCACTCAACAAAGTATAAACAATTATTTAAATTTTATTCAATATTATTTTAACATTTTAAATGTAAAATTTGGAATTTTGGAATTTTAAAATAAGTAAAAAATTTATTAATATATATAAAAAAAAAATTGTTTTAATTTTTATTTTTCGTAACCGAGCTTGTTGTGATATACTTTTTGCACCAACACTTGGGTTTTAAAATGTAAATTTGGAATTTTTGGAATTTTGATGATTTGTTTATGATAATAATGGTGAAATTTATTTTCATTTTTCATTTTTTCATTTTCATGTTGATGTTCTATGATATACTTTTTTAACACTTTTGCCATATACATTTTGCACTAATAGCGGGTTCACATGTTTCATTTTCATGTCAACATGTTACATTTATATACATTTGCATCCAACACTTCCGTCATATACTTATACGGTTTTAAATGTAATTTTGGTATTTTGATTTTGTTTTTGATAACAAAGTTAAGAATTTATTTTCATTTTTGTTTTCATGTCGACTTATTAGTGATATATTTTTGCACTTAACGCCACATGCATATACATTTTCGCAGTAACTTACTTCAATCATATACTTATACATTTTTAAATGTAATTTTGGAATTTGATTATGTTTATGATAATAAAGATTAGAATTATTTATTTTTTATGTCGAGCTTGTTCCGTGATATACTTTTGCACCAACACTTCGCCATATATATTTTGCACCCAACAAGTATAAGCAGGTTATTTAAATTTTTTCAATATTAATATTATTTTAAAGGTTTTTAAATGTAGATTTAGATTTTGATTTTGATTTGTTTATATTAATAAAGATGAAATTCATTTTCATTTTCATTTTTTTCATGTCAACGTGTTCTATGACATATTTTTTGCACCCAACATACGCCATATACATTTTGTGTTCTGATGATAAAAAGAAGATAGAAATTTATTTTCATTTTCATTTTTCATGTTCGATGATATATTTTGCACCCAACACTTCCTCCATATACATTTTACACCCAACAATTACGGAGTTGTGGGTTGGCGGAGTGGCAGGTTCACATGTTTCATTTTCATTAATCCCGACATGTTAGTGATATACATTTTACCCAACACTTAAGTCCTTATACATTTTGCACCCAACAATTTTTGTCATATACTAATACATTTTTAAATTAAAACTTGGAATTTTGAAATTTGCAGTTTTGTTTATGATAATAAAGGGGTGAAATTTATTTCATTTTCATTTTTATGGACAACTTGTTCCATGATATACTTTTGCACCAACACTTCCATATATACATTTTGCACCCAACAAAGTATATAAACAATTATTTAAGTTTATTCAATATTATTTTTAATGTTTTAAATGTAAATTTGGAATTTTGGAATTTGATTTTGTTTATGATAATAGGGTAAAAATTTATTTTATTTTTATTTTTTATTTTTAACAGAGCGGTTATGTTGCATTAATGCGGCTTTTAAAGCTTGAATCAGGAAAATTACATATTTGAAGGTTGGTGATCTCTAACGGTGCTGCCAACCTTCTTTTGAACGTCTTGGGAAACCCATCCATTTGCTTCTTGAACTAATTGGAGAAAATGACAAAAGGAATTGCCCTTGAGTAAATTCTCACAAATTGGTTAGTAGGAACAAAAACAAAACATTAATAGGGGATGAAATTTCCCTTAAGCAGGGGTCCAACTCACTACGAGAACGTAAAGAAATGTTGGAGGTAGCCTCCCTTTCTCTGTAGCTTTATTGGTCTTTAGCCCCTCGGTGGGGGTGGAAGCGGGCAGATGTCTTAAGTTCGAGAAGTTTCCTGAGAGGCCCGAAACAACGGTTCCATTAGCAAGGTTCAGGGCTAGGCTTGAGATTCTTTTGTTTGCGCCATTTATTCTGGGGGGTGGAGTCAGGAGAACTTTTAAATGCTTAGGAGGTCTTCCTTAATTATTGTTTTCTTAACCCACGGATCCGGGCTTCATCCTCCTTGGTACATCAAAATTTGTTTTAGTTTCTAGGTTACTTTTCCGCCATATGGGTGTACTTTGGGGCCTAAAGCTAACGGATCATTCATGTAGGCGCAGCCGACGGTTAGTTACTGAATGAAAATCATCTTCTTTGGCCGGTCCCGGCACCTCAGAGGCTTTGGGACGGCACTGTGAAATGGCCAGTAAAAGCGTAGCAGGAGGCGCAAAGGAATGCTTTCGTGAAATCCGACTCTTGGATGTAGCTTATTCCCAGTGAGAGTTTAATGGCGTCCGGAAGTCCTTGTTCGAGATTTACCTCAACACAAATCTGGCCAATTAAATTGTTTTTACCTTGACTCCATGCTGTCCGGAAATGCCAATCTTATTTCCAATGTGTCCTCCGGAGCTTATCCCCAAGATGCAATGGAAGGTGGTGACCCTAACTGAAGCGATTTGTGATCTCGGCTTCAGGGGTTAAGTCAAGAGTCCAGGGGGCTAAAGTGACCTTCGACCCATGAAATAGGGACCGGATCTGAAAACCAAATCACGATCCACTTTCCTCTTGGAAATTTGAGAGACAAAAAAAAACCCAGCACAATGGCATATAGAGTAGCGTTTCCTTGTATGATCATCTTCCAGCGATCATCCATCCAAGCCTCCACATTGTTTTGGGGGCTTGGCCATAACTCAAACTTTCCGATGGGGCATTTTCACGCTAGAAAGGAGACAGAAGCTGCAAAGGATCCTCTGGATCAGCTCCAGAGATGGGATCTCCTCAATCTTCTTAACAAACTTAGACGGGAGGGAAGGCTTGGATTTAGGTCATCTTCCGGAAGCCAGTTCGCGTCTTGAAAGCTTCAAAGGGTCTTTTCCATCTCGGAACTAGGGCCATCGTGAAGGCGGCGACCGACAAACAGAGAGTAGACAAAGTCCGCAGAGACCCACTTCTCTTAAAGCTATGCGTACAAGTTGATGATGCTCACTAACTTCAAATAGATTGCGCTACACAATGAGCATTACTCACAAAATATAGCGTGCATGCAAAGCGTGTGTAAAACAAATGCCACATGAGCCGGAACCGCGGCCCTATATTCCCCAAGTCGCTGCTCCAGGAAGGCGCGACCCTGCAATCATAGCCGAGCATGCAATACGCCGATCCTTGGCCCTGCATACATCCCTGGTCACTGCTGCAGCCGTAGGCGCGTCCCTGCAAACAAAACCGATTTCGGGCGGATAGGGTTTAGGCCTAATTGCTTGCGTTACTTCGTCGCTCCATCCGGCTTGCGAGATATGTTATTAGATATTTTATTTTATTTTTCATGTCTAGCTTGTTTCGTAATATTTTTGCACCTAACACTTTCTACATACATTTTGCACCCAACAATTCACGGAGTTCGCGGAGTTCAAGCCGAGTGCGAGTTCGGCATTTCATTTTCATGTCGGTATGTTCGTGATATACATTTTGCATCCAACGCTTCCATCATATACATTTTGCACCCAAACACTTTTGTCGTATACATTTTGCACACAACAATTTCGTTATATACTTATACGTTTTTTAAATGTAATAAAGGTGAAATTTATTTTAATTTTTTAATTTTCATGTCCGAAAACGATTACGTGATGATATACTTTTACCCAACATACGCCATATACTTTTTGTACCCAACAATTACAGAGTTGTGCTTTTGCGGAATCGCGGGTTCACATGTTTCATTTTCATGTCTAGCATGTTCCATGATATACATTTGCACTAACATACGTATACATTTGCATTAAACAATTCCATCCCATATACTTATACATTTTAAATGTAATTTTTAAATTTTGGAATTTTGATTTTGTTTATGATGATAATAAAGGTGAAATTTATTTTAATTTTTCATTTTTAATGTCCATCTTGTTCAGTGATACGCCACTTTTTTTACTAACCTTATGCATATACATTTTGCACCCAACAAAGTATAAACAATTATTTAAAATTTATTCAATATTATTTTAGCGTTTTAAAATGTAATTTTTGAATTTTGCAGTTTTGTTTATGATGTCTGTCATATACATTTTGCAGAACAATTTAGATCGTATACTTATCGTTTTTAAATGTAAATTTAAGATTTTAGAATTTTGATTTTGTTTGTGATAATAAAGGTAAAATTAATTTTAATTTTTTCATTTTCATTTTCATGTCCAACTTGTTTGTGATATACTTTTTGCACACTAACACTTCCATCATGCTTGTTTGCACCTAACAATTCTGAGGTTAACGGATTAGGTAGTCAGTTCACATGTTTCATTTTTCATGTCCGGCATGTTCCATGATATACATTTTGCACCCAACCTTACGTCGCCTTGTTTGCCCAACAGATGCAATCATATACGGCGGCCCGAGTAATATTTAGAATATAAATGGAAAAATGGAAAATGGAAAATGTGAATCCGCAAACCTTCTTTGATGTACCCAGGCAATTAATATTTTTTGATAAATTTCAAATGAAACTAATTAGGGAATAATAAATTCTGCATGGATACCACATCTATTGCAACTTACAGCCCCACCCATTTACTTTCATTCATAAGCTATAAATTAAATTTATGATGTCGATAGATTATGAAAAAATATTAATATTAAAATATAGTATTCATTATTAATATGTGATAATGTTTTGTTAAATTTTATTCAATTACTTATTCAAATTTATTTTATTTTTCATGTCCAACTTGTTCAATGATATACATGTTAAGTAAACATTTAAGACTCTAAGGCATGTAGGTAAACATTTAAAATTTGTCGGATACATGTTAGAGTAAACATTTAGACTCACGGGGCATGTAAGTAAAACATTTAGAAATTTTGAGAACCGTCGAAATTCCATATTTGTGTAAACATTTAAAGAAAGAATGTCATTAGTGGGATTTACGTACGTTAATTACTTAATAATAATAAAAAATAGACAAACTTGGATACGTTGGCATATCAAACATTAAGATAAATTTAGCTAGCAAAAAAATGCTAAAGAAAAATATTTGAACTAATGCTAGCATTAATTGGAAGAAATGCATAAAAATATATGATTCAAAAGGCGGTATACTATCAAAATTTTTGGATATGATCACATATAAAACATTGGGAGGAATATGAAATTTAAATAAGACCTCAATCGTTATCCAATCAGGATCATGACATACATGGTACTTTTTTATTATATAAAAGAAATGTTTTTGTTCCCCTAATTTCAACATGAAATACGCAAATATTTTTGGTCAAAGTACAAACTAATACTAGGTCAGCGAATTATCCATTGCTATAGTCCCTATATGCCTCTGACGAGGGACTAATAATAATTCTATTAAGAAT
>SNQJ01S0208605.1:0-16160 GCA_010110895.2 Picea sitchensis | reverse complement strand
ATCCTCCTCAAATTCCTCCTTCACCTCCATCGTCACCTCCTTCTTCTCCTTCTTATTCAAGTTCAAGTTCTAAATCCAATGCAAAGAAACATGTTCATAAACATAAGAATGAAATTCATTTATTAAAACTTGATGTTAAATTCGAATTACCCATGTATGACGGTGAAGTAAATGCAAAGAGACTTGACAATTGGGTTAGACAAATGGAGGTCTATTGCAGTGTGCAACAGATAAAGGACGAGGCCACACAAATCAAGTTGGCATCATTGAGACTTGCAGGCACAACACTCATCTGGTTGAAAAGAAAGTTGCAAAATGGCACGCAACAAGTGGGTAATGTATTTCCATCATGGCAAAGTTTCATTTTTGCACTTAGGAAGCAATTATATCCTTTGGGTTATAAAGAGAAAGTGTTAATTGAATGGCAAACTTTAAAACTAAGAAAAGGACAAACAGTGCAAGAATACACCAATGGATTTCGTAAAATGGCATTGATGTTAGATATTCCTTTACATACCCAAGAAACTCTTATGAAGTATATAGGAGGTTTACCTGCACATATTTGAAATATTGTATTCATGTTTGGACCAACTAATCTTGATGAGGTTTATGTTCAAGCGACATACATTGAAGCAGGGAAAACATGTATTGGTGTATCAGGGGAATCGTCTTCAAGGAAAGAGGACAAAAGGAAGTGTCATGGAAAAAAGGAAAATGCAGTGACGAGAAAGGAAGAGAGGCCCTCTTGCAAGCATTGCAAGAAATAGGGGCATGATGAGGACCAATGTTGGCAACTGCATCCCGAGAAGAGACCGAAGTGGTTCAAGGAAAAGAAAGGGAGGCAAACAGTTGTGGAAACAACAAGACCCACAGACTTGAGATCGAATTCAGGTGATGAATCTAAAGTCTCATTGGTCGGTATGACAGGTAAAATTGGTGATGGATTTGATTGTATAAGTAACTTGTTTCACATCAGGGTCATCATGAGGCACACTAAAGTTGACACATTGATAGATAGTGGATCTCAATCTAACTTGATTTCAAAGGAATTGGTTAAGCAATTGGGATTAAAAAAATACATACATCATAAGCCTTACACATTTAAATGGATAAGCAACAATCATCAAATGCACATAGCCAAGCAGTGGACATTAAAATTTGCAATTTCATCTAAGTATGTGGACGAGGTAACATGTGATGTGGTGCCACTAAGTGAATATGGAATGGTCTTAGGTAGTCCATGTATGATCGTAAAGCAATCTTCTATAGGGCAAAGAATCAATATCATATAACCAAAGTAGGTGAAGAATATGTGGTTCATGTTCATCATGTAAAGGCAAATAAAACTCTTCAAACCATGGAACAATTAAAGAAGGCAACTCAAGCAAGAAACACACCTATAATTGTTTCAAGTCAAGTAATTGATCTTAAGCAAGAACAGGAGATGATTGTAGAATGGAAAATAAATTACAGTTTGCTTCAAGATAAGCTTATGTTGTGCAAATATTACAAACATATCAGTTCATTTGCAGTCATATTTTTTATGCTATCATTAGTAATGTTGTCTACATGGATGATAGTGGCTTCAATAAGATGTGGCAGGGTTCAAATGGCTAATAATATGCTGTCAGTTATCATGATTGTGTTACAGTTGATCTTGATGAGACAGGTGCACATGACAGAGTTCAAAGACAAGGAACAAGCCGGGTGGCCTATCCCGAGCTTGATGATTAGTCAATAACCTTTTGGGGACCAAAAGGTCCTTTAGTGGGGAGGTGTGATCCAAATGGATCTTGAAAGGCTCAAAAAGTGCTCGTCGTAAGCTTTCTAGCAGCGCAAACGAATCGAATAACAGAGTCTGTATGCAAAAGTTGTTGCAATCTAAAGTTTGGGTCAAATAGATAAAAACTCAACTGATCAAAGGACACGTGGCACATTCTGGAACTGACATGTGGCATAAACAAGGTGATGTGGAAAAGTGCATAATTGACACATGACAGGTTACATAAATGGCAAGTGGCAGAGTTTTGTGTGGACACTTGACAGTTGACTGGTTTTCCACATGGACCAATCCCATGACAATATGTGGCATGTTGTGATTGATAAGATGGCAAGTTATTAAATTTTAGGAGGAATTATATATTATAATATATATGGTTATTTTTAAAACTATATATATTATGGTCATTAAAGTGGATAAGCCACAAATATTTTATAAAGTGGACAAAGTAGGGATATGGTATGCCACGTTGCGATATTATGGTTATAAAACTGTATGTAATATGGTTTGGATATGCCATATTTAAAGCACTTTATGCATATTTTATGCCACGAATATGGTTAAGTGGGTGTTAAACCATATTAAAAGCCACAAAAAATTTGTTACAACGCGCCACATATCAGTTAAGTGGGTCGAAAACTTTGGCATATGGTTTATTTAAACCATATATGCCATATACTATGGAGATTTGGCCCGATTCTATGCCAAAAAAGTGGGAGATTGGGATTCGACATCCCAACTTCATCCTTTTTAAAGCGCAATATTTACCAGTATAGCTAGAAGTCAAATTATGTTAACTTATGCATAATAGTATATTTTATGCGAAAAGCCAATGAACTAGCCAAGCTTTGGAGGTTATTTTTGGGAGTTATACTCAATCTTTTTCAGTGTCATCAGTTGCATTGAATTTCTGAGGTCGATAAGAACACAGTGAGACCAGTATGAAATCCATATGATGCAATTTTTATGTACATTTTGATCATTTGAAGAAATTAATAAGAAAGCCTCTCCCACTAAGACAAAGGCCCAGAGACATAGGCAACCTTGTCGAACTCCGTTATCAAGCTTGGTGTTATGGTTTGTTGTTCCTCATGCTTTATTTCAGATCTGTACATGTTTATATGGCTGCTATGTTTCTTCTATAATTCATCCTCTTTCATTTAGCTTTCTAAATAGTTAATTAACACATGCTTTAAAAACTCAACCATAGTCATGTAAAAGATCTTTTCGGATCACAACCTTACAACAGATGAGAAGGTGACACTTACATCCATCAGCGGGGTATGTAAATTCAACACTTTCAGGATGAGAGGGGTACTACAAGGGCATAAGGTCTCAGTTCTCATTGATGGAGGTGCCTCACACAACTTCATTGACTCATCCCTACTGCAAAGAAGACATATACTGATACTTGAGTTTGAGGGATTTCGTGTGGAGGTAGCAGGGGTGTGCACCATGCCTTGTGACAAGTACATTCAGGGAATGAAACTTACCTTGGGCATGGCACGTGATTTCTATGTTATGGACCTTCCAGACACCAACATCATTCTTGGAGTACAGTGGCTTAGTACATTAGGACCAATCACCACAAATTACAAAACCATGGAAATGTTTTTCATAGAAGAAAATGGGAAAAAGGTGGTTCTCAGGGGCATGACAGGAAACACACCGATAGTGGTGACATCAAAATGCATGGAGGCCATCTTCATAAGGGAAGACATCGTCCATGCCGCAGAGTGTAAAATATCAGTCAGGGTAGACAAGAAGGGGGAAACACACTACTCACCAGAGATCAAGAAAATCATGGATAGGCACAGCAAGGTCTTTGAGCCTATACCACCAGAGGCACCGCCAGATAGGGGGTTTGAGAACATCATAGAGTTAGAGGAGGGTGTGAAACCTGTCATCACCACTCCCTACAGGCACCCCAATAAATATAAAGACGAAATTGAAAATGCAATTAAGGAGTTGTTGGATATGGGCCACATCAGACCAAGTTCCAATCCTTTTGCATCTTCAGTAGTGCTAGTAAAAAAGAAATATGGGACAATGTGCATGTGCATTGACTACATGGCTCTAAATGAGAAGACAATAAAAAATAGGTACCCCATCTCACGGATTGATGAGCTATTGGATGAGATCCATGGGGCAGTATATTTCACACAGATTGACTTGCGCTCTGGCTATCATCAAATAAAAATAAGGGAGAAAGATATCTCCAAGACTTCTTTCCGGTGTCACTATGGACACTATCAGTTTTTGGTCATGCCTTTTGGGCTAACTAATGCACCAGCCACCTTCCAATCATGCATGAATCATTTGTTCAACAAGCAGTTGAGGAAGTTCTTGTTAGTCTTCTTTGATGAATTTTTTATCTATAGCAAAACTTGGGAGGAGCACCTTCAGCATGTGGAACAAATTTTGGCTATCATGGAGGAGCAATCTTTATATGCTAAGGAATCCAAATGTGAATTTGGGATGACAAAGGTCCTTTATATAGGACACATCATTGGAGTGAAGGGGGTCCAGGTACACCAAGAAAAAATACAAGCTATACTTGACTGGCCCACACCCAAGACACTGACATAATTGAAGGGGTTTTGGGGCATTTGTTGCTATTATAGGAGGTTTGTCAAAGGTTTTTCTCAACTTTGCGCACCTTTGACCGATTTGACCAAGAAGGGGGCATTAAAGTGGAGCCTAGAAGCACTGTCCACATTTGAAAAAATGAAGAAAGTGATGAGGACATGTCCAATATTGGGCCTACTAGATTTCGCACAACCCTTCACAGTAGAGTGTGATGCCTCAGGGCAAGGCATTGGAGCAGTACTTATGTAGAATATGCATCCTATTGTCTATGAAAGCCGAAAATTGAGGGGTCCTGAGCTCCTCTACACCATCTATGACAAGGAAATGCTAGCCATCATGCATGCATTGGCTAAGTTCATACACTATTTAGTTGGGGCCAAATTCGTCGTGAGGACGGATCACAACAGCCTCAAGTACTTCCTAGATCATAAGGACTTGAATGAAAGGCAACAAAAGTAGGTGAGAAAAATCCAGGCTTATGAATTTGACATAGAATTTGTCAAAGGGAAACATAATGTGGTAGCAGATGCCTTATCCAAAAGACCATCAGTTTATGCCATGACCGATATCTTAGTGGATTGGGAGGCCCACCTCTTGGTGGAATATTTAAAGAACAAATTTGTTTGCGAAGTGATGGATGGACCAGTACAAGATGACAATTTTAGAATCATGGATGGTATCATTTACTACAAGGGTCGAATTTTTTGGTTCCCAAATCAGCCTTTAAGGCCAAGGTGTTACAAGCATTCCATGATTCACCAGTAGCAGGGCATAACAAATTCATCAAGACATATAGACAGGTCTAAGAGAGGTTTTATTGGAAGGGTTTAAAAGAATATGTGATGAACCACATCAAGGAGTGAAACACTTGTCAGGCCAACAAATATGAACACACTCACCCAATAGGATTACTACAGCCACTTCCCATTCCAGCGCACAAATGGGAAAGCATATCTATGGATTTCATCACAGGCTTGCTCAAGGCTCAGGGAAAAGACTGCATTTCCGTGGTACTAGACAGGTTGACGAAGTTTTCACACTTTTTTTTCCATTGCCACAGATTTCAATGTAGCACAGGTTGCAGACCTATTCTTCAGGGAAATTTTCAGATTGCATGGTTTGCCCAAAACCATAGTGAGTGACAGGGATAGTAGGTTCATGAGCACATTCTGGTAGGAGCTCTTCAGGTTAGTAGGTACGGCCCTAACACCTAGTACTAGTTATCACCCTCAGACGGATGGCCAGACAGAGATAGTCAACAAATGGGTTGAAGGCTACCTCAAGAATTATGTGGCAGGGTAGTAGAAAGCATGGGTTAAATGGATTCACTTAGGGGAGTATTGTTACAACACCACTCATCATATGTCCATTGGTATTCCACCATTCAGATCCTTATACAGTTGTGACCCTCTCTCATTTGTAGATATTGCCTTTGATGACAGCAGGGCTCCCATGGTTCAAGACTGGATGTAGAAAAGTCAGGACATCCTTAGGGAATTGAAGGACCACCTACAAAGGGCACAGAATCAACAGAAGGTATAGGTAGACAAACACAGGGTTGAGCACACCTTTCAGGTCGGTGACTTGGTTTATTTGAGGCTTCAACCTTACCGACAGGAATCCATTAAGAGAAGTGGCACAGAGAAGCTCCAACCTCATTTCTTCGGTCCATAAAGAGTCAACAAGAGGGTAGGGGTCGTGTCATATGAGTTGGATCTACCACAGGGAAGCAAAATACAAAATGTCTTCCATGTTTTGTGTTTGAAAAGGGCCATCAGCAAGCATATCACTCCTATCGAAGAATTTCCACCTATGGACGAAGAAGGACAGTTGGTACTGATACCAAAGGAGATACTTGAAGTCAGGGACAAGAAGTTGAGGAAAAGAAGCATCAAAGAGTATCTGGTTAAGTGGAAGAACCTACCCATGGAGGATGCCACTTGGGAAGGGGAATAGTTGATCCATGAGACAAGTCCAGAATTGCTTGTGGGCAAGCAATTTCTAGCCAGGGAGACTGTTATCTCCCCCACCTCTTGATGAATAGGTTTGGAGAGACTCATTAGTCTATTTATCCCCACTAGACTATAGTCTCAGGCATATTGGGGACAAAGTCAATCAGAAAACATAACATTCTATTATTAAGTTGACTTTGTGTGGAAAAGGATAACTCAATGAATGAAAAGAAAAGGTGAGTTAATAGAATGAGCTATAAAGGAAAAGGTAGGGCGCAATCCTAAGGCATTCTGGATTATTATCTTATTTTTCATTGGAGCTCTTGAGCACAAGCAGTTTTGAGGTTTTTGAGTCTAAAACCCTAGAGATCAAGTTGGAGGTGAAAGATCCCACCTTTCTTGATCCAGGCTTGGTCCCGAAGGTGAAATAATCCTCCCACACCATTCTACAGTGTTGCAGGGGTTGTTCTACAGGCATACTTCAGGCTAGTGTGCAACCTGGGGGGTTTCCAACTAGGGGGGCGCACCACCATGAGGAAATTGATTCAATATGGAGGAAGGAGAAGGATTTTTGGCAAAGGAGAACCTGGGTTTTCTTTGTAGGGTCCCTAGCATCATTCGCGGTCTATTCCAGAGGAGATTATCCTGGCAGTTTATTTCCTAGAGCTTGGCACGAATTGGAGGAGAGAGGGGCGCATTGCATAAAGTGATTATGATTGTTTATTGGCTCAAATCTTCATAGATTGTCTTAAGACTTCAACATCTTGTTAGCATTGGCCCGATCTATGATCCGAGAGATTTTGGTGGCATTTGGAGGCTCCTAGAAGGGAGAATGAAATCTCCTTGATTCAGTTGAACCAGGAGGGCGCAAACCAATTGAGGGTTTGCTCAGTTGGAGGAGCATAACTTCTTAGTTCAGCTTGAAACTTGGCCCGGTGGGTTATACTACCCCGATCTACATTCGGGGAGAGTTTGGGGGAAATTGGAGCTCAGAAAGAGGAGGGTCAAAACTTGAGGGTTCATCAACATCCAAGGCAGGGCACAACTCAGCGAGTTGGAGGGGTTTTGTAGTGTATTGATAGGATATTCGTATCTTCAGTCTTATCTTGCATGTTGGTAGCCTTTGGAGGCTTGGATCTCCTCTTAGACAGCCTTTGGGAGGCAATTATCTTTGTATTGCTTATTATTGTATTGGCTGGCAACCCATTTTGTTATTATTGGGGTTTCCTTCTAGATCTATAGATCTCTTGTATACGAGATCCCTCTACTATCTAAATAAAGGTCAGATCTGATATTATTGGTTCTATACTAGTGTTCTTGTATATCTTCTCTTGTTTATTGTTATATGCTTCATATCTATTGTTCATTCAACATTGAGTAAACCCATAATGCGCATCTTCATGAGTAAACCTACAAATACATAAACAAACACAACAAACAGTAAACAATTAGTGTTCTGAGCAAAAAAATTGGCTTTGGAACATTACAAAAGACAAATGAGCACACCCTCCAAGGATATCAAGTCATAACATCATGATAAGTGAATCCAATTAATAAATGAGCCACCTAAGCATGTGCATCCAATATCACTATATCAAACAATTAATTGCTCAAAGACACTATGTGACTTGTCAAGCTTGAATATGGGAGGGTTGACGAGGTGTCCTATTGGGTAGATCTTTCCCTAGGTCAAGGAGAGTTTCCAAGATATCCCTCTCTAATCCATGTAAAGTGGATGAAGTGGTTGGGGTTAAGACTCAATGGGCACAGGGCTCATGATATATAAGGGGTCGTAGGGTCTCATTCATTAGTGCCTTTGTAGAGGGTTATGTGGTACCTTCGTCCCCAATTCATGTTTTCCAAGCCCATTAATTGCCATTGTTTGATTCTTTCTTAATTTTAAGGAGAGGTTGAAGATCACTACCCTGGCGTGGTGGCGAGATAATGGCAATGTCACCCACAAACACCTACTGGAAATTAGAAGTTTGGCTCGTGATGAGACCCCCTTTCTCTCATCCATGCAACTGAGAGCCATTACCATGGTTTGGTGACCATATGATGGCAATGCCATACCACTAGATATTCATGGACATGATAGGTTGGCTTGTGATGAGACCTCATATCCTTCAACTAACCTTTTAAGCAATATTTATTACATTTTGGGTCCCCTTTACTCAAAGATAAGTGTTTCACTGCTTTCTTAGGTGATCCATGGGTGAAGCATATAGAAGGTTCATACAAGGCTTTTATATTTTACCCAACATAAATCCCTATGGCCCGTCATCCCCTTCTTCCCATAGAATGAAGGACAACCCCTTTTTGGGTCAATACACCCTAAAATCCCAAGAGATAAGGAAATGGAGGGGAACAATGATGGAAAGTGGTAAGTATGGTAGGGAACGATACGATGGCTCTTTAAGGGAGTTCCTAGTAGAAATCCCATCCCCAAGGAAGACCACTTACTAGGGCACAATGTCAACCACCAAGGTGAAGCAGGGAAAAAGGCATAATTTCCAAGCATATATCATGAAATCTAGAACAATCTAAGATACAACATACTCAACTGGCTTAAATATTGAAATGATGCTCGCCATAATACTGACTTGTACCTCATGGAGCAAGTCCCACTACCTTCTGGAAGCCAACTGATGTGGTGGATTCCATCTGGAAATATGTGACCATCTGTGGTAGTCTATTGGCACTCCATATCTACAACCTAAGGGCCTCGAGACTTAATCTCCTTAGTTATCCACAAAATGGGGATACTAGAGCTCTGCCAATGGAATTATAGACTAAATAGTATTATTTGAGCTTTGTCAATGGAATTTTAGACTCCTTTAGATTATATTTTATTAGTTGAAGCAGTCTCTTCAAAATGACAGATATGAATTGGGGACTATAAATGCACATTTTATTTAATATTCCTTATTCATTACTTCATCCCTTGGACCCTTTCTTGTTATGGAAAAGATGAAATTGTTCTTCTTTTTGTTCTGATCTTTGACTTTCTTACCACTGAATAATTCATTCTGAAACTTATGGTTATCAAAAACAAAAATCTATAATAGTAAAAATCAAATCTATTTTTGCAAACTATTCCAATTAAAAGCATGGGCGTGCATCAATTTGGAATTGGTTTGAGGAGGAGTACATTTAGGATTTGGTCTAGGTATACAAGCTAAATGTAAGGAACAAGGAAATCATTTTTGGTGGCTAAGAATAGAAGTTCCTGGTTCTCAAATGTGTTTGAGCTGTAGATTTTCTATCTACAAAAGGTGTTGTTGAGTATGGTATGAGGCTGAACATTGATATGCTTAGGCAGACTCTCATGCTTTGGATGTGGTGTACTAGTAGTTTTACCTAGCAAATGTCAATTTAATTTTTAAAGTGTCATAGTTTTCACAAAGTAGAAGAACTGTTCCAAAGTTGTTATATGCAAAGCACTGTAATTCTGCCCATCAATGAGATTTCATGTGCCAGTTCATGCTTTGGACAGTNTTTTACCTAGCAAATGTCAATTTAATTTTTAAAGTGTCATAGTTTTCACAAAGTAGAAGAACTGTTCCAAAGTTGTTATATGCAAAGCACTGTAATTCTGCCCATCAATGAGATTTCATGTGCCAGTTCATGCTTTGGACAGTTTAGTTCCTTTATAGGAAGACTTTGGTCTTCTGAACCTCCTCTTCCTTTCGGTTCAAAACATTCCTCTCCGTTTTGGATTCTCATGTTCATCGTTCTTGGAATCCATCTTGTTCAAAATGGGGACCGCTCCAATAAAAGAAAATCATTCAAATGGTATCATCTATTGGTCTGGATTTTCTTCCTTATTTTGGACAACTAGTGCATTTCGTAGATGGCATATCAACATTAATTTAGCTTGTTCTAGCACAAGTTGTAGGTTGGGAAAAGCTCGACCCAACCACAAAAGCAAGTGCTACAACTTGGGAATCCTACACCCAATGTCACCTCGATGTAGGTCCCGCACTTCAAGGGTGACTAGGTCACTCTAGGGAGGCGATCTTGGTGACCCTAAGGGGAATGAGATGTAGATGAATGGATATGGAAGTGAAACCCCTAGAATTCAAGTCTAAGTGGAATGAGATGTGGAAAGAGATGTCATGTAAGTCAAGTGATTGTTGCCCCAATGGTGTAGTACCTCTCCGGATGATTGTACCTGCCCGAGACATAAGAAAATCCAACTTGCAATGATATATATTAGTATGGATCAACAATTTAAGCTTGGTGTCCCTATTTACAGAAGTAGACGGCAGTTTATATCAGCAAATAAGACATCTAAATCAACATGTAAAAGCATAAAGTTAACCAAAGATATTATCAATGAATTAGGCAATCAATTATGACTGAAAAATGGCACTTTGAGGTTGAACAAAGCAAGTTGTTATAACATGTATTTTCTGCAGATAATTGCATCGTTGTGGCTGTAGCTTTCATTCACTTTTAACGACAAATTACACCATCAAAATATGTCAATAATTAACCCAAAAGATGCACCCTAGTTAGTAGAGTTAGTGTGCAAAATTTAGGAGCTATTCTAGGGTTAGTTTAGGAGTTAAGAGAGAGTTAGTAGCTAGGGCTATGCAACCTTAATGGTTGCAGGTTAAAGTTTGTAACAAAAATTAAAGTAGTGGGAGAGAGGGGACACCCTATTAGGGGAAGATTCTTCTCAATGTGGCAAACCAACTCCAAGTAAGAGATCTTTCAAAAGACAAAATTTCATGTTTTCCAAGGCAATCATTTTATATCTCCAATGCAAAAAAGAAATGACTGGCTTTAAATATTGGGTTAATGGAGTCAAGTAAATGAACTAGAGATGTTACTTCCTTGGGGGTGTAAATCCTCGTACTTCCCCAAGGAAAGTATCTCTAGTTAGGGTTTGATAATGAGTGGTGTAAATCATATTACTTATATATATTGTATAGAACATATATAATATGTGTGTGTGTATTGTTTTTTTTCCAGGTTACATTGTTCGGGGAAAACCCCTGAGTACTTCCCCTCATTTTGAGGATGGTACCGAGGGTAAACCCTAGAATCTTCAGGGCACAAGGTTGGTCAATAACAGGGCTTGAAGTTGTTACAATAATATACTTGTTAAGAGATGTCACATGAAAGAACTGTACCTGGGTGGAGAGTATAACAATTGTTACTCCCAACCACCCGAGGTAAACCCAATTGATATATATATATATATATATATATATATATATATTCGAGTGGAAAAAAAAACAAGTGATTTTATTCATATTGAGAAAATTACATCTTCAGATGCTCTTGGCATTCATGTAGTTGTAGAGCTAATATAAAGTCTGCATACTGACCCAAATTTTTTTATATACAAATATGCTTTTGGATATGTTGTTCTAGTGAATATCCCCTCTTGACTGCACTGGAAATGCTCTAAAAAACTCAACGAAAATTTGGATGTGTTCCAGTTTAATGTCAAAAAATATATCATATCAGCCTGATGTATCTATGGGGGAAAAACATGAAATATCCTACTATTTAGAAAGAGAGCCAAGAGTGGTGAAAATGTTATGAGGAGCCTTGAGAACTCTTTTCCCGGACCTTCCATATTCCTTTGTCCAGTTCCTGATTAACTTTAGAGAATTGGTCTACTTCCATGTTCATGTTCCTATATACATGAGTAAAGGAAATGTGAGTGAAAGATGAAGAGTGTCACTTAGTTTCTTCCAAAAACAAGTTGAAGAGTATAATTGTGAAGGATGTGAATCCCATTCATGACATTTATTGCAAACATGGAATCTCCAAAGATATTTATCCACTTAATATATTTTTCCTTAGCTAAAATGAGCAACAAGTTTAAAGTCATAAGTTCACTAAAGTCATTTGTGTCTTCCCCTAAACCCACCAAAAAGGAGATGGAATAATCTTCTAAGAGGTAAAGGATTCGCTAGGCTCCCCCTTTTGTTGGAGCTCCTTGAGCTACACCGTCAAAAAAGTCCCAGGATAGGTCTTTGGAGTGGGTTTTTTTGGGGGATAGACTTCCAAAATTGTAAGGCTAGTCAAGGAACTTCTAATAGTTGAAGGATCAAGGCCGTTGAAAGTAGCATGATTTCTTACAAGCCAGATTCTTCAACTAGCTATCAATGGGAGGGCTCTAATATTGTTGGTGTTTGGGTCTTCCATCCAGCATTTTAAATCCACATTAATAGATTCCCCCCTCCAATAGGATGTGAATCCTAACAAGCATTTGAGCTCGTCCCAGACAACATTTTCAAAGGAATAGGATACAAATAGGTGTGTGCTTGTTTCACCATCATGTTTGCAGAGTGGGCATCTATTGGGTCCAAAAAAACTACTTTTTTGGAGGTTTTCCCAAGTAGGAGCCTTGTTTTGAAGGAGAATCCACGTGAACATTTTTTGTTTTTCCGAACAAATTTGTTTCCAAAGTGTTTTCCCCCACTATGGAGGAGGCTTCACAGCTAAATCATGGGCTAGGGTTGTGTACCCAATATGAGGGGAATACCCACCTTTTGGGTTGAACGACCATATGAGATTATCAATTTGATCTGAGAGATGAACCAGGGAGTTTCTGAGAGAGTTGGTATATGTTGTCCATAAAGGTTCGTCTGTCTCATCTAGGCCTACGTCCTACCAACTAAGCCATTGTGTTTGTCCTAAAAAGTAGTCTCTTTGGGAAATTTGATTGAGATTGTAGAATCCCCCCTAGTTTAAACAATGGATTATCGAATCTGGCAGCGTGTGGTTATTTTTACATCCCACCCAAGGATCTTTCCCTATTAGGATAATGGCTCAATTTCTAACTTTCCAAATGATCCAGTTTTCGATGAGCGGGAAATAGTTGATTGTTGTTTTCGAGACAATAGAGCCATGCTAAGACATTTTTTGTGGTGATCAAATCCACTCTATGAGGGAGTCTGTTGGAAATTATTTTTCTTTTATGGTCCTTTTCCAAATGCATGACCCTTCGATCAGACACCAAGCATTTTTTGCTACAGGGGCATTGGAAAAAAGAAATATTTTTTTGAGGCCCCAACATCCTTGTGTTTTTGGTGTAGCAAGACGTTTCTAGGAGGCTAATACAAGGGATATTTTATCTTTGTGGCCAGCTCAAAGAAATATTTATACTAATTGATTGATTTTTCCGAGGATTCCTTTTGGATCCTAGACTAGAGATGTCCAAAAAAACGGAATAGCTTCAATGAAAAATTGTATCATCACCAGTCTACCTACTCTAGAGAGCTAATGATTGCACCAAGTGTGAATGCATTTTTCAACCTTTGCAATTAACCAAGTCCAATCCCCCTTTCGATATCCATTTGCTTTTAGACAAAAACTTAGGTATTTTATGCCATCATTGAAGTTCTTCACCTAGTTTTCCAAAGTTTGAGCAATTTGGATATTTTCTTGATTGCTAAGGCCCCAAGAGAAGAGTGAACATTTTTCCAAATTGATCTTCATTCTCATTTCTAATCAAAATGTGTGTGAGATTCGCTTGAGGTGTTCAACATAAAGGATGTTTCATTCACATAAAATTAAGATGTCATCGACAAAGAGAAGGTGTGAAAGAGAGCAGGAAGCACTAATGTGTATACCTTTGAATTGTCCTATTGAGGTTGCTTTCCTGATAAGTCTGCTAAGACTCTCAGCAACAAGAAGGAAAATCAATGGGGATAATGGGCACCCTTTCCTAATCCCTCGCTTAGATTTGAAGAAGGGGGAGGCTGAGCCATTTATCAACAACACAAAGGAGGTGTCGTTGATACATTAATTAAGGATACAAGTGACAATTGTATGGACAAAACCCAAGTGAATGAGAAGAATTATGAGGCATAACCAACTTACTCACTCAAAGGCCTTTGTTAGATCCACCTTATAAGTGATCACCCTTTTTTTTCTGATGTGGATAGAGTGGATCATTTCTTGAGCGAGCCCTATCACTTGATGAAGTTGCCTCCCTTGTAGAAAGTCGAATTGTTCGGCTGAAATGTTATTTGATAGGATGTCCTTTAGCCTGAGAGCGATGGGCTTATAAATAATATTGTAAATGTTATTACATAGCAATATAGGTCTGAATTGGTAAAAGGAATGAGAGTTGTCATATTTGGGAATGAGAGCTATAAATGTAGCATTGAAGGGTGTGATGATATGTCTTGTGGATCTAGAGTATTCCACTTTTTTTAGTAGATCATCCCCCAGGAAATCGAATCATCATGAATAGTATTATGTAGGAAGGCCATCCGACCCTGGACTCTTGTACTTTTGAAAAAATTGAAGGACACTCTATATTTTTTCTTTTTTTACCTCTGACATCAAATTTTCATTCCCATCGTGATCAATAAATATTGGAAAGAGGCTTGCAACCTGCAGAATGGAGTCTATGGTAGCCCTATGGTCTGCTTTGAAAAGAGATGATAAATGTGATGTTCCTTCTACTACTATGTCCTCAAATGAAGTTGCTTCTGAACCATCCCTTCATTGTATAGACCATATGGTGTTTTTGACCTTCCTGCCTTTAGCAACATGATGGAAAATGTTTATGTTTTCATCCCCTACTTGTAGCCAAAGGGATCTACTTTTGAGGCACCATTCCTTTTCCCAATTTAGGAGGATTTTGATTTTGCATTGTTCTAAATGCTTGAGCATTTGATTTTGTTCCTCTATGAAAGGGGAATCTAATTCATGTTCTTTCCGATCCTTTAACTTTTGTTCTATTTCAAGAAGGGATTTGTTTTCCTAGCATTTTCTTTCTTTGTTCCAAGCTATTGAAACTTCCTTCACTCTTTTTCTGTTGGAGAGGAATTGTAAAGGGGGGGATTCTGTCAAGTCAGGATTAAAAGGGATCCAATAGTCCTTTATCGCAAAAAGACAAGATTGATCTTCAAGCCAACATGAGTTGAATTTAAAAGGGCTAGGGTTTTGTTTTTTAGTCTAGGGCCATCTCCAATATAATTGGACTATGATATGAAATCCCCCAGAAGTTACTCATTGTATAAAAGATAGGTTCTCTTGGAGGAATTCCTCGGATAAAAGGAACTTATCTAGCCTTTTTCCTACCCTTTTTTCACTTGTGTGCATGTTTCTCCAAGTGGGGGAATATTTTTCCAGTTGTATATCAAACAACCTTGTTTCTTCCAGGTTGTGAATGAAAAAATCAGCTAGAGGATCCAAGAGGGTTGTCGTTCCCCAAATATCACTCACTCCTAAAGTGAAGTTTAAGTCACCCCCAATGATTATATTCCCCTAGGAGATAAGAGAGGAATGAAACACTTTTTTCCAGAACTCCTTGCAGTCGAAATAGGGCCCATATATGTTTAAGACGAGGAAATGTAAGTTATGCTCTGTAGAAAAGAAAAGGGTGCACCAACTTGAGGGAAAAGCCCAAGAGTTGAGGAGGTGAAGGGATTGTTTCCTCCAACCCATTATGAGCCCACCCAATTTTTCATTTGCATCCAAAGCCAAAAATTCTCAATCTGGAAACATTGTTGAAAAAGACTTGGTAACAATTTCTCCCCCCATCATTATTTCTTGTAGGATCAAAACATTGGTCTTATTGATTTCTAACATTATATGAATGGCCAATATTTTCGCAGGGTTGGCCAACCCTCTATAATTATGAGAGAGGAAGATCATGGGAAACCTAGATGAGGGGCAGATACTCTAAGAGCCCCTAAGAGATATTTTTGTTTCCCAAACCTAACCTTCGATATTGTTTATTTCTGATCCATTGAAGAAAGGATTTACGACCTTGTTGGCCTACTTTTGGTTTCAAGTAATCATGATTACCTAGGCCCCCCTTAATCTTGATTGCTTCATATTTTGGAGGGAGACCAAGA
>SNQJ01S0208604.1:13360-29520 GCA_010110895.2 Picea sitchensis | reverse complement strand
ATACCACAATCCATAATCAATAGTTCCTTGTAAGTACGTGAATATCCTTTTGACTGCAAGAACATGAGTTTGAGTGATGAATTTGTAGGCCAAGGAAGAAGGATAGTTCCCCTAAAATAGACATCTCAAACTCTTTATGCATTACAACTGCAAACATCTTACTCATTAATTCAATGTTACTACCAAAAATAATGTCATCAACATACACTACAATAATTAACAAGTCATTACCTTCTGCCTTGATGTATAATTTGCTATCGACAATTCCCTTTTTTAATCCTTGATGGTGAAAATACCTATCTAGCATGTAATACCAAGCTCTTGGACGTTGTTTTATCCCATACAGATATTTACTTAATCTGGAAACATGATCCTATTTGTCAGTTAGCTGAAAACCCTCTGCTTATCCAAATAAACTTCTTCCTCTAGGTTGCCATTTAAAAAGGTTGATTTAACATCCATCTAGTAAACTTTGAACTTTTTGTAACATGGGAGTGACAAAAAAATTCTAATTGCTTCAATTCTTGCAACAGGGGAAAAAGTTTCTTCAAAGTCCATGCCTTGTACTTGAGCATACACTTTGCATACTAGTCTGGCCTTGTTTCTGGCTATTTTTCCATCTTCATTCAACTTGTTTCTGTATACCCATTTAGTTCCAATTACATTATTGTCATTGGATCTTGGGACAAGATCCCAAGTCTTATTTTTCTCTATTTGTTCTAGTTCTTCATTCATGGTTTTGACCCAATGGTCATCATGACTTGATTGTACAAAATTTGGTGGTTCACTCATGGATAACAATGCAAAATTTGAAAAATTGGGTGTATCTATTAGTTTTCTTCTATCTTGTACACCTGCTTCCTTGTTTCCAAGAATCTGATTCTCTGGATGATGTTTTTAAACATACCTTGATGGGGTCTTTGGTTGTGATCTTTCCATTCTCTCCTCTTCTTCTGAATGCTCTTGTTCCTGTTGCTCTTCCATTCCATCGTCTTGTAACTCATTGTTGATTGGCTCATTATATTGATAATTATGGCACTAATGTCTCACTGGATGAAGTGGTCCCTCATCTAACTTTACATCTATGCTCACAATTATCTTATGGATCCTTTTGTTGCAGCACTTGTATCCTTTACTTCTTGAGGAGTATCCTAACAAGATACTTTCATCAGCTCTAGAATCAAACTTACCTATGTTTTCTTCATTTCTTTTAATATAGCATTTTTTTCCAAAAAAATTGAAGTTCTTTATTTATGTTGGTATTCCATTCCATAGCTCATAAGGGGTTTTATTATGGTTTACTCTTATGTGATATTTATTGAGAATGTTAACAACAATTTGAACAACTTCTCCCCAAACGGTTTTGGGTACTTATGATTCATCAAGCACGGCCCTAGCCATTTCTTGAGCTATTTTGTTCATCCTTTCTACTACACCATTCTGTTGAGGGGTTATGGAAATAGAAAATTGTCTCTTGATCCCATGCTTTTCAAAATAGTTATTGAATTCATCATATGTGAATTCTCCTCCTATGTCCGATCTTAGACACTTTATTTTTAAATCCATTTCATTTTCTACATGTGCTTTGAAGATTTTAAAATTTTTAAAATCCTTAAATTTATGCTTCAACAATCCAACCCAAGTCATCTTGGTATAGTCATCAATCAACAATATGAAATATCTTTTACCTCAAGGTTATTGCGTACTAGTAGGTCCATAAAGATCTGTATGGATCAGCTCAAGAAATCGAGTGGTGGAGTGTTCTTTTACCTTGAATTGAACTCTTGAATGCTTTCCAAATTGACATGAATTGCAAATAGTATTCTCATTTTTGGAAATTTTAGGCATATCTCAAACATCATCTTTTATTCCTAGCTTAATAAGATGATTAAAAGTATTATGACCTAGTCTTTTGTGACAATTCCATCTCTCATACATATTACCAATGCAACATCATTATTTTCCTTCGTCTAGAACATACACATTTACTGAAGTTCTGACTACCTTTACAACAATCTTCCATGTATCTACATCCATTACTTTACATCCTTTTGAACGAAATAGAACATTGTTTCTTGTTGGATTACTGAGAGGGGGGGTGAATAAGTAATGAGCAATTATACCAATTATTAATCCTTTAAACCACAATGTACATTATTCTACTTATTGAACCATGTTCATATGTTCATCATCAATATCTTACTGTATCATAAGCATTAACATTCATCAGTGCATAATGCACAATAAAAAATACATCCACACAATGCACAATACACCAATATTTACGTGGAAACCCAATGCGGAAAAAAACCACATAACGTTTTTCTTATATGTCAAGAATTACATTCAAAGAATCACCAACTTGCAATTCTCCAGCTACAACTGGAATGAGGCTTTGACCCCCTAGTTTCTTAGGCTACAACCCGAGGGAAGCTCCAAGTCCCCAATTCACTGACTACAACCAGAAGGAGGATACAACCCCCTATGTTCTCTGGCTACAACTGGAAGGTGGATACAACCACCTATCCTTTCCCCGTCTAACTGACCTGAAATATAAGTGCCAAATGTAGAAACTAAATATGTCATTGTTACAACATGTTTTGTCAAATCTGTCACTAAGAAACCTTTCACTCTATACTCATCAACCAATCTGATATGATCACATATAACTCAAAACCTATACCATAAGTCTATACCTCAAACCATGTGCTAGAACCTCACTATTATACAACTTGTATATGTACCAATAACTTCAACAACATACCTCAACCAAAATCCCTCAAACATGAACCAATACTAAACTTCACTAGATCTGTCTCAGACTAACTCTACAGCAAGCCCTAAACTTCCAAGAGAGAATCCAACAGATTTACAAGGAAAAACCTCAACCAGATTCATAGATTCAACACTACACATATGAAAACCATATCTTTTTCTTCTTGTAGCATTCTTCTGCCGTGATTTTTTTGCCACACTTTTTTCTAACGCTATTTTTCTATTGCAATTTTCTTGCTGCGATTTTGCTACCACACTTTTTCTATCGCACTTTTCTTGCTATGATTTTTATACCACACCTTTTCTGCTGCACTTTTCCTTCCGCTATTTTTCTGCCACACTTTTCTTGCCACGATTTTTCTTCCGCACTTTTCCTCCCGCTATTTTTCTGCCACACTTTTTCTCTATCAATAATGTCTACCCAAATAACCTTTCACAAAATAGATATTCAATGATATTCAATAGGTGCTAATGGGAGACCCTTTCTCTCTTATTTATACTCTCCAAGTAGCTTCCTCTAGAAGTATCAAATTTTGTCCACTTAGCCACTTTTCCACTTAACCACTTTGTCCACTTAACTTAACCACTTTCCACAAATAGTAAGTTCTCCACTCCTAGTTGCAACTAACTTTATTATTTAATTTATTTCTTTTTCAACCATTTTGACTTATCGATAAATAGTAAACTCACCACCTCTTGTTGCAACCACTTAATTATTTAATTTATTTCTTGGTAAACCACTTTGACTATTCAATCTTCTCATCACAGCTACTTTACCATAATTACCAAACTCACAACTTCTTGTTGCAACTAATTTATTTTTAATTATTTTCTTAATGCAACAACTATACCCATGATTAACTCCTAGTTTCCATCAATTTGACTAGTACACTTCTTCTAGGAGCTTCTAGAATAATTGACTTCTATGACCTTCTAGGATCTTCCAGATAACTCATGAGGGTTCTCCAACTTCACATGGTCATAACTCTTTCACTGTGAGGAGTTATGTAAGGTTCCACATATCACCAAAAATGAAATGGCATGTACTATCCATATAGAATAGTATTACCTGCATATTCATTGATATTCATGCCTTTATACTTGGGTCCCTTTCCCATATGTTACTCTCTTATTCTTGTCTTACTCATGTCCCTTACCCATATCTTTGTGCTACCAGACTTCTCCAATGGTTGAAATCAATATCTAAGGGTTGACATCAATCTACAATATCACTCTCCAAGGGTTGACATAAATGAAAACCAACATTCCAAACCAATTGTCCATCAACCTAGGCCAATTGTCTGACAATCTCTTTCTTTGGCATTGATGGAAACACCAACATTCATGGAAAAACTTAGTCATGATAACATTCATGTTCATACTCCTCATCAATGTTTCTATCTCCCCCCCTTTGACATCAATGGCAAAGGGTATCTCCCTTTGGGGATGCTCCCCATAATTGAACTCTCCTTGGGGATGCTCCCCCTATCTAAATGCCTTTGATATTTATTTTTGTTTCTAAGCCTCTTATTACTCTCTCTCCCTTCATATGAATAATATCTCCCCCTTTGAAAAATGGTATCACTCTGATGCAACACTAAATTCATATCACTCATTCTTCCCTTGTGACAATCGCTCCCCCTGGAAACATGCCTTTGTGATCTCTCTCAAAGCATCTAACTCTCTATCCTGCATCTAATGAATCTCTTCCGCTGGAATCATACCTCTATTCTTACCTCTCTGTCTGACAACTTCTCTGAATAATATTTCTACCTATCTTTTTGGTTTTGTTTCTCTCTCTTAACTTTTCTACAAGATGTTGTGTAGAAAAAATATAAGTCTTCATGTACCTGCTTCCTTTTGGGGTTATTTTCCATTGGTGTTTCCTTGTGTAATCAACTGACATATATGAAAAGAAATCAAGAATAAGAATTCATATATTCATGTGTAGTTATCATCCATTATGATAATGTTCCTTTTTCTTTGAACCACTCTCTGAACCAATCTATGAATCCATGCTCTTGTCCATTGCCATATATTTTTCCAAACATGCTAATTCTTCTTATGAATACATATATGTTCATATTGTCCAAGACTCTGCTACACAACTGTCCATAATGATGACCCATATGTCCCTATATTATCATGAAGTCTTCACTACTACAATTGATTAATATATCATACAATACTCCTGCTAACTGACTGCTCTGAATCTGTCTACTCAAACTCTACAAGCAGCTCGAAGGATGGTTCTCTGGTCTATCTCAGCTACTACATAGACTCCCCCTGTCTAATATTCATATTATATGGTAGTCTCTAAGCTGGATGGATTAGACCAATTCATGCTCTGATGTGGAGTCATCATCATCTTCATCGATAGATTCATCATCTCTTTGAACTCTGACTTATTTCTTTATGTCTGTGGATTCATCTTTCACTACAATACCTGAAATTAAAATCTCTTGAACCTATTCCTTATTTAATTTTCCTCCTTTTCTTTCATTTCTTTTCCAAACCTTTCTATATATGAAATCTTCTTTTTTCTTTGTAGATTTGTCTTCATCTCGTTTTATTTCCAATCTTGCGATCTTTGGGACCTAGTCTTTGTTCACCTATTCTTCATGTTTTCTTATCCATACTTTCTTATATATGATATCAATGTTCTCTTTCATGGAAGTATCAATCATGCTTCTACAATCACGATCTATGTTTCCATATTCATGACATTTGTAACATTCAATGTTATATGGGGCCACATAAGCATTTCTTGTTTGAACATTTCTTTTATAATCCCTGCAATCTACAACCTTATTTTCAAAGTTAGTACAATAAAAACAATGACAATAAAAGAAATTTACATACCTTGGAGTGAATGATCTTCTTTGGGAGTGAATAATTATTTCATTGTTTTAGAGTCAAATACTTTCAGATTTTCTTTTTATTTGATTATTATTTTCGATTAAGTTTGCTAATAATAATAAGGCAACTACAGAATCTTACATTTTGTAGCCAACTTATTTTAATAATAATATAAGTTATTAATTTTGGATTTGTTTATTTTGAAACATGTACCCCTTCACTTCCAGAAATTGGCRTTGGTCCTAAATTCAATTGGTTGCTGCAAACATGGTAATTTCATAGATTCATTGCTAGAAGAAGAAAAAAGAAAAGTCTATACGTTCACATCTGTCCACAAAAGGTGAAATTCAGGATGCATTTCTGAGCAGATCGTTAAGGATTTCTCGAATTCGTTTAAAACCCATTTCCAGAATGAGCTCATTTAGTCTCCACACTAATGGTTTCCTCAAAAAAAAAAAAAACTGAGAGATACGATTTGTTTTCTAATCAGGATGTTCTCAAATTCGCCAATTACAATTGTTTCCAATCATGTCCCAAATAGAATGCCCAGTTAGTAAGGAAAAGGGGGTTCACCCACTTTTGTTTTGTATATATACATGGACAACGAATGGAACTAAGGGGGTTTTTCTCTAGGAGGGATAGAGGAACTTTGGCTTCCTAATTCTCTTAGTTCTTTATTTGTGACTTTGTTTCCGTTGGGAATTAGTACAAGAGGAGTCTCCACACAGGGGGGTGAAATTCTGGAATAATGAGCGTTTGAACATTTTTTAAGAAGAATGTGTGATTACGAATGAATTCATGTTTTATCCATATAAGTGATTTTTTTATTCTTTTAATATTATATATGTTGTAATATGACATGTTTCATGTTATTCTTACAGTAATTTTGTATTGTTGAAGATCAAATTTTGTCTACTTTCTCAATGCATGATTATTTTTATTATTTTATCTACATCAATTCTGCCTAATTCACACATGTTCAATAGTTTATTTCCAGTGATTATAATTCTTCATGAAAGGATTATCTAAATGTATGTGTTAGAATATATTGATTTTTTCTTGTATGTTTCACACATATCATGATTAATTTTAACAATGAAATTGCTTTCCATTGGTAAAATAGTCCATATACCCTCTTTAAGAATTGAATCTATTCAATTAGTTGTTCTTTCTGTATTTACATTAAAACTTCAATGCTATGTTGAAGTGGTTTTCTCCAGACTTGTTGTATTTTTGAACTCGACAACTATTTTCCATATATTTTCTCTCAACAGATAGCTTGCTGGAAGAGATTTCTCACACGAAGACACTATTAATTCATCTCTTTTGATTGATGACCAGTAATAGGTTATTGAGTTCTTGTTTTTATTATTTATTTTCTCGTGAATGTAGATTATTTTTATGGTTTAAATGCTTTGATTTGTTTAAGCTAAAGACATCATCATCATCATTTAGATTCACATTTTTCTTTCATTTTAAGTTTAATTTCAATTAAAAGTTAGATTAAAAACATTCTGTAAATTAATATTAGATCTCTTAATGTTTTCAATTCGCTTGGTATTTAGTTCCCTTCACAAATTATTTATGTTTCAAAAGACTTTTCATAAATCTTGTACCTGTACATTTTGTAAATTTTGTAGTTAGAGTTGTGAACAATAAGTATTAATGTACATAGTAGGTATTTGTTAATAAATAATTATCACTTTTAGTTTTTTGTAGTTTATATTAGATCCCCTCATCGGCCAACTGATTCATTAAAATCGTCAGGGTGAGTCACCTCAAATGGCTTAGGTTACTTAGACAACCTTGGGCCAGAATCTCCCTTCCAGTTGTTGAGTGGTCAATATTGTCCATCAACATATATACTATTTCTTCTAGTGTTAAAATCTTAGGATCAATTCTCATTGGAAGAGACCTTAGTATCTTCTGGAAAATCATAGACTCTTCAACTTATTCTCCCAATCTTATAATCCCATTCACTATTTCATCAATTCGTAAAACATAAGTTGTAATGTATTCATCTTCCTTCATTTTCAACAGTTCAAATTGACCTCTATAAGTCAGAAGCTTCACCGCCTTGACTTTATCATCTCCTTCATAAACATTATGAATTTTTTCCCAAATCTCCTTTGCATAATCATAATGCATAACCTTGACATATATTGAATCAACCACACCATTCATGATATGATCATTTTTAGACCTAGAATTGTTTTGACCAAGAATCTTTCCATTGTTATCTGTTGGGGGAGTGGTAGTCTCTTTTTATTCATCTACTATTGATTGCCAAACATCAAATCCTTGTGCTTGTACATACATTTTCATTCTTTTGCTCCAGAAGGCATAGTTATTTCCATTAAAATGTGGTACTCCAATATTAGAGTACTCCATGATCTTCCTTCCGATGGTTAAACTATTTTATTGAAGCAACCTGCTTTGATACCAGTTGTTGGAATATTGAGAAGGGGGGTGAATCAGTATGATCAATTTTTACCACTTTCAATCACAACACATATAAAATCCAACTTTATGAATAGTATTCAATATTTTATCACTTATGAATTCAATATATCATTGCATCATAACCAATATCATTCATCAATGCATAATAAACAACCACATATACAAAATACACCACAATTTACATGGAAAACCGAATGGGAGAAAACCATAGAATGATTTATTATATATGTGAATATTACATTCATAGGAAACATCAACTTCCAAATTCTCTAGCACCAACTGGAAGGAGGCACCAACCTGAAGGAAGCTACAACTCCATGAATTCTCCAACTATAACTGGAAGGAGGTTACAACCCCCTAATTTACAGGATCCAACCTGAAGTAAGCTCCAACTCCCTATGTTCTCTTTCTCCAACTAGAAGGAGGCTACGACCCCCCTGATTTATAGGCTCCAACCTGAAGGAAGCTCCAACTCCCTGAGTTCTCCGATACCAACTGAAAGGAGAATACAACCCCCTTTCCTTGCCCCATCCTACCGCCCTGAAATATAAGTGTAGACTCAAACTTTCTACCACTAATCAACTTGTAATTTCCACTGTCACCAATACAACAACCTATCACTATCACTATCACTTCCAATGTCACATCAACCTGTAACCGCCACTGTTTGTGTCACCGTCATTGTCACTGTCATTGACACTGATATACCATCATCAACCAATTATAAGAAGATACACTCACATGGATACCAAAACCATTACCATACCATATAAATAAACCAATTACATCAACCATGTATCGGAACTTGTACAATACCATGTATCAACCATGTACTGAAACTTTTACCATACCATGTACAAATATCACCAAGAAGTGCCTCTAGTAATGTACCATATCATCATCAACTCATGAACCATAGCATCACCAAAATGTGTCTCAATATCACCAATCATGTACCATAATATATTCCAAGTGTAGGTACCATAACATCAATGATCAACCATATACCTCAATAGTATACCATAAACCATGTACCAAGCATCAACTATGTACCAAATGATGTACCTCAATTAAGAACCAAATAATTGGCCTCATACATATGCCACCATATATTAAGTGTATACCTCAACCATGTATCAACATCACAAGGATGTGCCTATAAAAACCATGACATATACCAAACCAGATACAAAGGTACCATAACATCACTCAACCATGTGGCCAAGATGTATCTCAAACCATGTGCATCAAACGTGTGCCAACATCCTTAAAACATGTACCAAGAGATACCATCAAACATGTGCCATGTCACTCAAACTATTCCTCAAGAATATACCATACATCAAACCATATTCCAAGTATCCAAGATGTCCCTCAAGGCATATACCAAAACTCACAAATACATGCCTTAAGCATGTGCCAAACCTTCCAATATGCAAGCCTCAAAAAACATAGAATAACATACCTTTAAACCTGTAGCTGACTTGATAAAAGATTTTCAGACCTGTAGCTCTTTCTCAGCCTCAATGATCTAGTACTATAATCCTCCTTCAAATATTGTTTAGCCTCGTGGGACAAATCCATGCATCACGTAGGGCCTCATGGGACAAGTTTCATACAACACGCGAGGATGCCTCGCGGGACACTAATAGTTTGACCCATAGGGGTAAGCCAAATTAAGGTTTATCAGAAAACCCTCTCTCTCCTCTGTAATGTCAAAAATTTCTCACTCCTTACTCTTTCATTGCCTCAGACTTGTTAAATCATATTCACCAAATAGATAAAGTGTACTCACATAGAAGATATTCAATAAAGTTGTGTATATTAGAATGAAAGGCTTCTTGAAGTCTATTTATACTTTTCCAAGTGACTTATTTCCTTAACTTTAGGGATGACCTGTAGTTTCTTATTATAACCACTTTACCCTTTAATTAATGACTTGTAGAATCTTGTTATAACCATTTATGGGTTCCTTAACCATTCTTCTAGGATTCAAACTTCATGACCTCATAACTACTCAACCATGAGGATTTACATGGTGTACCACATACCGTTGGAAATGACATGATGAGGAGTATACATCTATCAGTGTGTTACCTGAATTTACACTATCCTTCATATCCTTATTCCTCAAACAACTATGATCTTCATGACCACATCGTCAGGGCTTATCAACCACTTAGCCATCTTTCTAGGGCTTCTTGTAGAATTATTCAAAGAAACTTCCCGTGAGGGCCATGCTCAAAGCTACACCATAAGGGGAATACTTTGGAGATTTCTCCAAATACACCCATTACATCTATGGACATCAATGAAAACCATCTATCCAACAAGCCTCAACATGAGGGTGGCATGTTGTTGATATTTGGAACAACAACGCCTATGGCAGGGAATTCATCCTTCGTATTCATCTAGTTCGTTATATTTGTAAACAAATAAGTGTTCTCTATTTTTTTAATGATTATTCCTCTATGTAAATGAATATTGAATGTTATGTGTTTATTGTGTGATTACTGGATGCATTCACATTTTTAATGTTGAAACTCATAACAATACTGAAAGCGGGGGTGAATCAATATTGTATAATTTTTCTCTAATTTATTTCCTTTCAATGATTTAAAGTTATTTAGACGTTCTTACTTAATCACTGATGTGTGTAGAAATGAAAAAAACACATAAAACACATTAAACCAAGTTTTTTACATGGAAACCTAATGCGGGAGAAAACCACATAACATATTTCTTTATGTTCTTCTACAAGCACCAACTTACAATTTAAAAATTTTCATCTTGACAGACACCCACCCGTAGCAGATAATGAGGACACCAATCCTCTCAAGTAATAACATGTTGAGGAAACCAATCCTCTTAGGCACCAACATATCGTAGTTTATGAGGAATCCAATCCTCAGTGAGCTTCAACTCACCCTAGCACCACTCTTCCACCCTATATTCAATTTTCTAATAAAAAAAAAATGCTTACATGACTAGACATTTTCAAAAACTTTTCTTTGCAAATTAAGATAGTCTGATATCTCTCAAGTTCTTCTCCTTTAAACTGGTACAGGACCTCAACCAGATACATACCTACACTTTAAATGATCAAACCACATCTCTATTTATAACACTTTTTCCACAATTCAACTAATTGTAAGTGGACTCATAATAGTTACATTGTGGACAAACTTTGATGAGATCAAGGTTCATTAAGTTTGTGGACTCATAACAGTTACATTGTGGACATGTCTTGACCAAATAAAAGTCCATTTAGTTGTATGTCGACACACTACTATCTAAATTAAGAATATTTCTTGTTTAGTTGTGGTTGGAAATTATTTGAATAAATCAAACTAGCTAAGTCTTCCTTATTTTACCAAAACATTCATTGTCACAACAATTCACATTCTGGTATATAGAACACATACTGCACAGATAGAATAGGAGAGCAAGACTTCAAGTATTCAACCTATCGCACTTTCCCTGTAACACACTCACCCAATCACCCCACAATACTGTGAGTGCACCCTTGGTCACTCACTTGCTTGATTGTCGAATTTCCACTTGTTATGTCGCAATCCACTCCATAACTCATCACACAGGCTTCATTTTGTCACACTCCACTATGTTGTTCATTGCAATAGCTCAAGGCCTCATGTGATCATTTCACATCCATTCTCACACTGTAGCACAAACATCCATTGATCCAAGTCCACTATGTTGCATTTTTCTCTGTCGTACTTTACTTCTAAACTACGTCGTAGGTCATCCTCTTATTATTACATGCACTCCTGGAAAACTCAATCACCTTTGCAACTTATTTTATGCCATTGATCATTTCATCCTTCAATCCTTCTGCATATGCTTCCATGAATCATCATCCTAGCCATTGATTTGGATACTCTGAATAAACTTGTACCATTGATCATGGAATTCTTCCTTCAACGTTCTACCACTTTGGAAGTTGTCTTCCAATAGAGGACTTCCGCGTGTCTTCTTATGAACCATTGATATGGTTGCTCCAAGAAAATCTTGACCATCTGTCAAACTATATCTCGTCGGAGTATTCCTCCAACTCTACACTCTGATAGGATGACTCTGAAGCTATTTAGACTGTCGTCCCTTTGCGATATTAGACTCTGAACCAGGGTAGATGATGGTCGTCAATTTTGATAGACCTCTATCCAAGATCTAATCTTGATATTTCAGGCTAAACACATGAACAAAACCTTGGCATATATAGTTGATGGTCACAATTATTCCTTTGTCTCGATCCAAGGTTCATTGTTCATCGACACCAACAAGGGTTATTGATTTAACTTCATGCATTCCTATGGTTGTCTATGTGCCTTCCAATATTCCTCTGCATTTTTATTTACCTTTCACGCACTTCCTCTTCATGTGCGTCATACTGTATGTGTTCCATGTCCATTACCTCTTTGAAATCAATGAAAAAATATGCTCAACAAACTCCCGTTTTGTCATTGATGGAAACTCTACTGTTGAGTTTCACTCCCCCTTACTATATTCTCCTTTGGTTTTGTTGCAGCTCTATCCTGTTGTAGTTTTTCCTACTATTTTTCTCCCCCTTTGATATTAATGGCAAAGAGATCTTCCCTATTGGATGAGCACATCATGAGAGTGACTCCCCCTATCTGAATGTTGTATTGTTTGCTTCTAAATTTCTTATGTTTCTCCCCTGAAGTCTATACAGGTCTCTTAGCAGCCTCCAACGTATCATGAATGTGATGCGCCTTAATGAGAATTGGGAAGAAGTCTCATATTCTCTTTGAGGTACTCAAAGGAGTCCCTAGGTAATGGCTTGGTAAAAATTTATGCAATCTACTCTTTGGAAGGAACATACTCTAATTTGACCACCTGATCTTGAACTTTTTCTCTGATAAAATGATACTTGATGGGTATATGCTTAGAATTAAAGTGTTGAACATGATTTTTAGAGAGATTAATAGCACTTGTATTGTCACACATTATAGAGACAAGTTGAGCACAAGGAACTTGAATATCCTTGAGATTGTTCTTTATCCAAAACACTTGAGTATAACAGGATGTTGTAGTTATACTATGATTCAACTAGAGATAAGGAAATGGAAGTTTGTTTCTTACTTAGCCAAGATACTAAACAATTTCCAAGCAATAATGYGCCTCCACTAGTTATTTTTCTATCATCAATACTTTCTACCCAGTATGATCTGTATAAGATATGAGAACGAGGTCTGTTTCTTTTGGATACCACAATCCATAATCAATAGTGCCTTGCAAGTACCTGGATATCCTTTTGACTRCAAGAACATGAGTTTTCTTGGGATTGGACTRCAACCTTCCTACCAAACCAACATCTTGCATGATGTYAGGCCTTGAAGATGTGAGATAGAGTAAACTACCTATCATGGACTTGTACATGGTTTGATCTATTTCTGGAGCATCATCATCCTTGTTGAGTTTGCAACTGGTATTCATAAGAGTGCTCACTGGTGTACACTTTTCCATGCCAAACTTCTTCAAGAGTTCCTTTAGATATTTACTTTGAGAAATGAGAATCCCTCTTTTTGATTGATGAATTTGTAGGCCAAGGAGGAAGGATAGTTCCCCTAAAATAGGCATCTCAAACTCTTGATGCATTGCAACTGCAAACTTATTACTCATTAATTCAATGTTACTTCAAAAAACAATGTCATCAACATACACTACAGTAATTAACAAGTCATTACTTTCAGCCTTGATGTATAAGTTGTTATCAACAATTCCCTTTTTAAATACTTGTTGGTGAAAATATCTATACAATCTGTAATACCAAGCTCTTGGACCTTGTTTTATCCCATACATGGATTTACTTAATTTGGAAACATAATCCTTTTTTTTCAGTTAGTTGAAAACCCTCTTTCTTCTCCACATAAACTTCTTCCTCTAGGTCGCCCTTTAAAAATGTTGATTTAACATCCATCTGGTAAACTTTGAACTTTTTGTAATATGTGAGTGCCAAAAAAATTCTAATTTCTTCAATTATTGCAATAGGGGAAAAGGTTTCTTCAAATTCCATGCCTTCTACTTGAGCATATCCTTTGCATACCAGTTTGGTCTTGTTTTTGGCTATTTTCCCATCTTCATTCAACTTGTTTCTGTATACCCATTTAGTTCCAATTACATTATTGTCATTGGATCTTGGGACAAGATCCCAAGTCTTATTTTTCTCTATTTGGTCTAGTTATTCATTCATCTCTTTGACCCAATGGTCATCCTGACTTGATTGTACAATTGTTTTTGGTTCACTCATGGATAGCAGTGCAAAATTTGTAGAACTGGGTGTATCTATTAGTTTTCTACTAGTTTTTACACTTGCTTCCTTGTTTCCAAGAATATGACTCTCTGGATGATGTTTTTAAACATAATTTGATGGGTTCTTTGGTTTTGATGTTTCCATTCTCTCCTCTTCTTTTGAATCCTCTTGTTCCTATTGCTCATCCATTCCATCGTCTTGTAACTCATTGTTTATTGGCTCATTATATTGATAATTATGGTGTTGATGTCTCACTGGATGAAGTGGTCCCTCATATAACTTTACATATATGCTCTCAATTATCTTATGAAGCCTTTTGTTGTAGCACATGTATCCTTTACTTCTGGAGGAGTATCCTAACAGGATACCTTCATCAACTCTAGAATCAAACTTACCTAAGTTGTCTTCATTTCTTTTAATGTAGCATTTTCTTCTAAACATTTTGAAGTGTTTTATTGATATTGGTCTGCCATTCCATAGCTCATAAGGGGTTTTATTGTTGTTTACTCTTATGTGATATTTATTGAGAATGTTAACAAAAATTTGAATGGATTATCCCCAAAAGGTTTTGGGTACTTATGATTCATCAATCATGGCCCTGGTCATTTCTTGAACTGTTATGTTCATCATTTCTACGACTCCATTCTGTTGAGGGGTTTTGGCAATAGAAAATTGTCTCTTGATCCCATTATTTTCACAACAACTGTTGAATTCGTCATATGTGAATTATCCCCCTGTTTCTGATCTTACGCACTTTATTTTTAAATCCATTTAATTTTCTACCTATGCTTTGAATATTTTAAAATTTTCAAAATCCTCAAATTTATGCTTCAACAATCCAACCCAAGTCATCCTGGTATAATCATCAATCAACAATATGGAATATATTTCACCTCAAGGTGATTATGTGCTAGTAGGTCCACAGATATCTGTATCGATTAGCTCAATAAATCGAGTGGTGGAGTGTTATATTTCCTTGAATTGAACTCTTGAATGCTTTCCAACTGACATGAATTGCAAATAGTATTCTCAGGTTTGGGAATTTTAGGCATATCTCGGACATCATATTTTCTTCCTGGATTGATAATCTCATTAAAAGTAAGATGACCTAGTATTTTGTGCCAAATCCATCTCTCATCTATCTTAGCAATGCAACATCTTTCTTTTCCTTCTTCTAGAACATACACATTTACTGAAGTTTTGACTACCTTTACAACAATATTCCATGTATCTACATCCATTACTTTAGATCCTTTTGAATGAAAGAGAACATTGTTTTCTTGGTCACAAATTTGACTAACACTCAACAAATTATGTTTTACACCATATTCATACACCACATTTTGTTCTTTGGTCTTTCCCTTATTATCATTATCTAATATAACAATTCATTTTCCTCTAGTTTTAGTTGGAGCATTGTTTCCAAAAGTAAGATTACCACCTTTTACTTCAGTTAGGAATTCAAACTTACTCTTGTCTTGTGTCATGTGCTTGGAGCAACCACTGTCAATGTACCATTGATTTTCTTGATTTTTTGCATATAGAGTCAATCCACATGTTTCTATGTTTTTATTTTTCTTCCTTCAAAACTTAGTAATATCTTCTTGTCTATATTGCTTAACAACATGAATCATCTTACTTTTGAATTCACTTTCCTTGTGTCCAAAGTTATTTCATATGTGGCACTCGAGTTCATTCGGTAGAGGCCCATCATCATATTTCCAATGATGCATACGACACATCAAACAAAGCTCGTATGAAAAATTTATGA
>SNQJ01S0208604.1:0-13350 GCA_010110895.2 Picea sitchensis | reverse complement strand
ACCATAAAGAGGATAGTTTAGGTCGGGAGATCAGTTTCAGGAAGAGTTCAGTCAGGGGGAGTATCCCCAAGGATAGTTCAGTTAGGGGGAGCAGTCTCGGATGGAAAGATACCTTTGCCATTGATGACAAAGGGGGAGAGATTTATCAGACGTAGAACACATAGGCATGGTTCCAGGGGGAGCGATGGTCACAGGGGGAGCATGAGTGATATGACTTCAGTATTGCATGACATGATTCAGTATTGCATCAAAGTGTTTCCATCAATTCCAAAGGGGGATATTTTTTATTAATTGGGTTGGTTGTCATTGATGTCAACCCTTGAAGAAAATCCGATAGTGAATTCCAGTAGCACAAAGGTTTGGGTAATGGACCCAATTTTGTTTGACGGATAATGGTATGAATTTTGAAATATTTGTAGGTAAGACTATTCTAGATGGATAGTACATGTTATGCCATTTCTGGTGGTATGTGGAACGTCACATAAATCCTCACAGTTAGAGAGTTATGGCCATGTGAAGTTGGAGAACCCTCATGAGTCATTTAGAAGCCCCAACAGGTCAAAGTAGCCAAAGTGTTTGCAAAATAAATTATTGAAATAATAAATTTAATGGAGAAATCCATAAAATAAGGAAATTGGGATGCTACATGAAAGTATAAGTAAGAGGCAAGGCTCTCTCATTTAACCACACTTGAACCTATTGAATATCATTGAATATTTATTTTGTGAAAGGTTATTTGGGTAGGTATTATTGATAGAGAAAAGTGTGGTAGGAAAAGTGCGGTAGGAAAACTGCAGCAGAAAAAATGTGGCAGAAAAAGTGCGGCAAAAAAGTTGCTACAAAAATATCACGGCGGAAAAATCGCGGCTGAAAAAGTGAGACAAAAAAATAACGGTAGAAAAAGTGTAGCAGAAAAATCACGGCAACAACATGGTTGGGGTCTATTTATGAGAGATATGACACATCTTGTTTGAGGTATGTTTTGTGAGCTAGGTTTTAGCTCTTGAGATGGTATTGTATGTTCAGTATTGTTGCATATATTATATTTGTTGAGGGATACAGTTGGTATTTTTTTGTTGGTATTTAGCATATGGGTATTGGTCTTTTGGTTGTGATGTGTTGTTGAATTTGTTGGCTTATCTTGAGGCTACATAACATTGAGGTTGTGGCACATGGTTTGATGTAAGGGTTTATGGTATTTGGTTTATGGATAGAGTGATGAATTGTTAGATAAAGTTTGATGGTTATATTGGTGTATGTCTTTGGTATAGGGTTGAGGTACATGTTGGGTACATGGTTGATACAAGTAGTTGATGAGTTGGCACATAAATGAGGTGTATAGTTGATGAGTTGGCACATACATGAGGTGTTTACTTGATTATGTTGGTACATATTTATGAGTCAAGGTTGATGCACTGTACATGTTGGTTCAGGTTATTGATGCAGGTTGTTTGGTGTAGGCTGATTGGTATAGGTTGTTACAAGTTATTGGTATAGGTTGACAGTGATAGGTTGAAAGTGGAAGTGTTTGATTCAGTGACAATGAAAGGTTGTCTACATTTGGGATTTATATTTCAAGGTGGTTGGACGGGGAAAGGAAAGGTGGTTGTAGCCACCTTCCGGTTGTAGCCAAAGAACTTAGGGGGTTGTAGCCTTCTTATGGTTGTATCCAGAGAATTGGGGAGTTGGAGCTTCCCTCAGGTTGTAGCCTGAGAAACTAGGGGGTTGGATCCTCCTTCCAGTTGCAGCTAGAAAACAAAGGATGTTGGTGCTTCCAATGAATATAATTCTTCAAGACATATGAGAAAAATCATTATGTGGTTTTCTCCCGCTTTGGGTTTCCACGTAAAAAAATTGGTGTACTGTGTATGTGTATGATTTCTCATTTGTTCATTATTTATTTACTCTGCAATTATTGGATGATAATGCTACACTGATATAACACTTGCCTTATATGGTTCAAAATGATTAAATTGCTCTATTACTGATTCACCCCCCTCTCAGTAATCCAACAGATGATCACCATGACAATGAAGATGATGATGATGATGATGACAATAATGAACGACGATGATGATGACGATGACGATGATGATGATGATGACGACGATGATGATGATGACCATGTTGATGACGAAGATGATTATGATGATGATGATGATGATGATGATGATGATGATGATGATGATGACAATGGAAATATAATGATGATGACAATGGTGATGAAAATGATGATGATGATGATGATGAAAATTGTGATGCTGAAAATGGAAATGACGACGACGATGATGATGACCATGGCGTTGACTATGGTGATGTTGATGATGACTGCGACAATCACAATGATGATGATTGGGGAGACCCCCTTTGAATGTTCTTTCATTGTAATGATGGTGCTCCAAAACACATTTGTAGATTTTTTTCCATATGTTCAAAGATCCATAACCAAATCATATCTTCAAAGGTCACTAACCAAATCCAAAAATGCATTACTTTAAGATTCACATGCCAAATAGATTAAGTGCACATCCATTGTAGGTATCTCAATACATATACACTTTAAGTTAGTTTAATAAATTCAACAAAATTTGAACCTAAATTGATGCAAGGATAACAAAATCACATAGCCAAATCCATTAATGCATGAACATGATGTTTTCTTGGAGAAACCATCAATATTTAAATTTGATTTGATGATAATAGACAAAAGGCTCATAACCATATCCCTAAATTTATAAGATGACAACAAATACTTATAACTAGATCCTGAAAAGTTAAAAGTTAAATCCACTATGGGTATAACCTAATTGATGGGAGGATAGAAAAGACTCATATCCAAATATGACAACATATATGTTATATAAATAGAAGAGAGGATAGAAAAAACTCATGACCAAATATGCCAACAAAATGTAAACGTTAGAAAGTTTAATTCAATATGCATTGTACATATGTCAAGACACACAAAAACCTATTTACACCTTTTGAGAATCACACTTATTTTACTTCTTGAAAAGAAATAGTTCTAAAATGGATTTCGATTGGATTTTAATATGAGTGTCATATTTGCAACGTGACATTGTCACCTACAAATTATACCATTCTAACTTATAAGAAAATATGATTTTGAAAATTAAAAAAATGAAAGAAGTGTAAACCATCTACTAAAACAAAATGATCCTCTATTACCTGCAATTCTCAATCACGATGGCGATGATGATGATGACCATCATGATGATGACGATGATAATGATGATTTCTAAAATCACGATGACGATGATGATGATGACCATGGAGATGATGATGATGATGATGACGATTAGGATGATGATGACGATGATAATGACCATGTTGATGACGATGGAAATGATGAGGATGATGACAATGGTGACGATGATCATTATGGATTTGATGATGACGATGATGATGAAAATGAAAATGGCGATGATGATGATGATGAAAATGGTGATCACAATGATGATGAAAATGGTGATGATGACAATGGTGATGATGATGATGAYGATGATGACAATGACGATGATGATGATGAAGACAATGATGATGATGATGATGATCACCATGACGACGATGATGATGATGATGATGATGATGATGATGACTGCGATGATGATGATGATTGCAATGATGATGATGATTATATAAATGTTGATTATGGTGATGACAATGATGAATAGGATGATGATGATGACAACAACAATGTTGATTATGGTGATGACAATGATGAATAGGATTATGACGATGACAATGATGAGGAAATGCCGATGACAATAATGATAGTGATGAAAATTATGATTATGAGGAGGAGGAGGATGAAAATGTTGATTATGATAATGAAAATCATGATGATGGAAATGATGATTAACCCATATAAAAAACTACTTTAAAGAGAGTAAATCATACAAAAGATATAATTGCGTAACTCATACATTTCATCATTTCTGCAATATAATTAATCATTTTCTTATTCATCCAAGTCTACATCTATATATTTTGGTTCAAAATCGATGTTGAAAGGATTGGACATATTAGCATCATCATCAAAGTCATTTTTGATAATATCATCATTGGGAACATTTTCATCTACATCTAGCTCAACTTCTTTGACTTCTTCATATGACGGTACATCTACCTCATGCTCCTTTGCATCTTCTTCTTATTCAATAGCATCTTATCCTGGTACATTATAATTTACAGACCTTCCTCTTGGATCATATCTGACAATGTATGACCAACCTGCTTTACCTAGAACCTATGAATAAAAGGATTTCTCACATTGGCTTGGAAGAACACAATTTTTTATACACAGCGCAAACATCCTTTTATTAACCATGGTAAATCCTCTGGCATGCTCAATAATAGTTCTATATGGATCATGTTCATTCATTTGTAACCTATACCATTTTACCTCGAGCATAACTAACTTTAAGGATTTAAAGTCACACTCGATTATGTCATCCAAATACCCATAGTATCTATTTTATGATATTGTTGGATGCCTGTCACTTCTTGAGGAAACATTAGTGACCTAAAAGATTGCAATTATCCCACAATCATATTTTTTCTTCTAGTCATCCAACTTTTTGATGTGAAATTTACGACCATTGCACCACATAGTCTTGTGGTGTGTCGACTACAATATGTCTGACATGTAAAAAATGCATTATCAATCAATAAACATATTTAGACTTAGGAAACATTTATAAAAAAACACACCACATATATTAATATATTGGAAAAAAAACTAAAACATGATGTGGGTGAATAATATGCTTGTCGGATTATCTTTGAAACCATATGCTAAATAAATTTTCCTCTTAGTAAGATTGGTATCTTGATTATGATGAGATTCTTTAAGAAAAGTAGCCACCCCTTCCCATGATAACCTACCATTACATTGTATACATCGATCTATCCATACCTTCATCCAATTAAATCTGTCTATGATGTATAAATGTAGTGCATCCCACTCTCGACCAATTGTATGAAAAATGAATAAAAATTACTAATTAGAATAAATATTAATAATTGATCATGGAATATGAGTAAAACTTAAAAATGTACAATATATAAATAAATCAATGTTGATGAAAAGTATTATAGATCTCTACCATCTAATTACCTTTCACTTTCCTTATTCTACCTTTCCCGACCAAGACCTCCCCTTCAAATTTGTTAATGGAATTGGCATCCCAAATATAAGGCACCTTCATGATTTTTGTTGCTAATTTGGGAATATATTGACTAATATACACCAAAGATTGATATACCATATAGCCCTCCACCATACATCTCTCAAGATGTGCTCTTTGTCTAACTAAATCCTTCAATGACTTCAAGTGCCTCTCCACCATCCACATTGACCTTATGTGTACAAGTCCACACATTTCGATCTCCTCAATTTGGTGTATGAGGTAGTGTTCTTGTGCATTTAAAAAATTTGGAGGTAGATACTTTTTCATTTCGCACATTAGCAGAGGAATTTATCTCCTCCAATATTTTATATATTCTTTATGGATTTATTTATATGGCAACCACCTTCACATGATATAACAAATCAAATCATAGGTTTCAACAACAACGTATATACATTGAAAGTAAAACAGATGTCTACAAGTTGAGCAACAAATATTTTGCATACAAATCATTATTATTTACCTCATGTATTTTCCAAGATCATATAATTGTTTTCAAAGTTGTCAAGGAGAGATAGAGGTAGAACATAATGTAACAACAAAGGGATCATTAATTTTTTTGAAAATAAAACCAAATTATAATACTAAAAAGTCGTATATTTACCAAGGTAGAAATCTACCAAAATAATTACCTTAATGAAGGTATGCAAGTCATGAGTTTTCACCCCACAAAATTCACCTTTCTTTGTTAAGTTATTATTTATGTTTGAAGCAAATCTCATGGGAAATTTAATTTTTCGAATGACCTATTTTACAACATTTTCCTCCTTTGTAAATAACCGTGGAAGACTATTTCAGTGTGCATTTCTATTTGAATAAATCACATTTTGCAGTGCATGATTGACTTCCTGAATGTCAGTACAAATTTTGACAATTTTTTCTTTGTCACTCCCATATATGATTCTCCACAACATTTATGTTACATTCTTCCCGATGTGCATTGTATCAAAAAAATGAGCTATTTGTAGGTGCTCATAATAGGGAAATCTATTGAATTGTATAGGGTAACTTTTCATTCTTCGTGGAAACCCATTAACGCCTTGACGACATTTATGAGAAATAATTAATGAGATTACAACAATAATTGTTAGATACAATAAAAAAAATTCAATACAAATTAAAATTTTAAAACATTAATATATATGACACATATACTAAATTCTTATCTTGATGATTTCTATTATATTCCAACTTCCATAGGTGAGGTTTCATTCTTCGTGGTTTTATTCTAGTCTCTTCTTTCAAATTGAAAAGATGTTTTTACATAGTTTGATAGCTATAGTTCTTAGGGAGAAAGTTCCTATACTCATCAAATACCTTGTTTCCTAGACTTATTGAACGATGTGATTTCATCCTAGGACCACAAACTAGATATGCAAATTTACCCTTTGTTTGAAGACCTTCAAGATATGGATTAATGTCAGTATTATTTATATAACAATGAATTAATATTTAATAAGAATGCATCATATTTTCATAAAATTATATACTATTAAAGTGTAGCAGTATGTTACATGCCACAAAAAATTGTTAGCCCTAGGGAATTATGAATTTTCCATGGAATTGAAATTGATTTTTCCCTATTGGTCTAGAGATGTCATACAAAGTGATGTCATCCCACAACTTTAGTAGTTCATCGACAAGAGGATCAATATATACATTCATATATTTCACTTGGTACCTACCTAATTGGGTGAAAATACACATAATTACTACCTTTTATATATATAAGTAATTATGCAACAAATAAGACAAACGAAATGCAAAGTTCAAACCAATTTTGTAAACAAATACCTAGAACAATCATTGCCAACATTGTGTGCTCCCTCTTTATTGACATCGAAGGAGGAAGGTTATTGTTTATAACAAAAATAGGCCACACTGAGTAAATAGAACCAATCTCACCAAATGGATTGATATCGTCAGTTGCCAATGAAAGCCTAACATTACGAGGTTCTTCTTTGAAAATTGGCCATCTTTCTTCGGTATTCCTAAATGCATAACCATCTGTGGGAATTCAAAGAACACCATATTCACTTATGTGTCGTGCATGGTAATCCATAAATTGTGCAATGTTTGGCAACTAATCAATCATTGCAAACATGGAATTATCAAAATATAACAAAGAACCTTGCGAGGCACCTTTTTTGTTACTTGATCGGTTCGATATCTACTGATTTGACATTGTGGGAGTTTCATTTCTGATGCATATTGTCCATAATATATAATACGATCATCCATACATGCATCAATATCCTAATACTCCATTCAAATATCTTTCATAATGGCACACAACTCTTGTATGTGTGAGGTAAATTATTTGATGGTGGTAAGAAAAATTCACCTAACAATCTACAACATAAAAAATAACTAGTTAATGTAAATAATAGTAATAAAAAATATTTCATCCTTAATTTACACATTAATTGACACTAAAAATAGATAAAAATAAATTTGACATTTATGTATAATATGTGATGAATTATATTACATAAATTAGGATTTGTATGAGACAAGTGTCTGACAAACCATTCAATACCTTCAATTTCACCAAAAATATTATACAATAGAGAATATTTGTTCTTGAGCCTTCATAAAGGGGTTTTTCTATCTTCTCAAGCAGAGGTACATCATGAATATTGACGTAAACCCCTGACCCTCGAGCCGAGATCTGCCACAAGATCGTTCCGAATCCACCGGATGCTGAAGCGGCTCTTTTAGTTCCCTGTTGGAACCTTCAATGAATCAGATCCACAGGTCCTTCAGAAACCCCACCTGTGTGAACGAGCACTAGACACAGGATTCACCCTCACATGACCACAAATGGGCCTTGGCGCAAATTCCTTTCGTAACTCGCAACTCGTGATTTCATGGGTCGAATACTCTCGACTCCTCTTTTCCAAACTCCCGATACCCGAGATGACGAAACGGGTATAGCCCCTCCTCGCTAGAACCTCTACAAGCGACTGCCAGCTAGGGCCTAACTCTAGTGCCCCTCGCAACTCACAACTTCACGAGTTGGAGTGTCGAGCCTTCGTGCTCCTCCTTTGTGATCCCCCGAGACACGATACGTCAGCGATGGGTTGACTCCTTCCCAAGGTGACGCGTGTCCTCTACCTGTCACCTCTTCCATCTTTCCTCTGGCGTTTGTTGTTATGCCACCTATCAACTATGTGGCCCACCTATCAGGCATGCCACATGTTCGCGTGAGCCTCAAAGATCGGTACTTCGTGACTTATACAGTCGAAGGTGAATCCTCCAACCTCTGAACCCCCGATACTTGATATAGTGAAGGTTCTGATCCAATGGTCTTGTTGTGACCTGGATCCAATGACTGTCTCTGCTCCTCGCTACTCGGAGCTTTGTGAAATCAAGAGTTTGGTCTGCCCTCTCCAAACTCTTGAACCCTGAATCCATGAGATAATCCAACGGTGTGGATTTAAATGAGATCAATGGCTCACATTGACCCTCGAATCTTGGGTGATGGGCTTCACCAGCCTCTAACCACCCTACAAATCTGCAAGATCCAACGACTATCGGTTATTCGTCACTTCCTTCATGAAGTGTCTCCACCATCCATATATTTGCTCTTCGTCTGTGCATCCTCCCAAAGATTAAACTATGTGCGACTTTCTCTAGATCCGACGGTTGTCGGCTATCTGCGCAAGATCTGATGGCCCAAATCTCTTTATCCTATGCGCACTCCTCCTGTTGTTTCCTGGACGTAGACCCAACGGTCCATATATTTTCCTCTCTAGTTGATCTAACGGTAGTTGTAGCTCCCTCCTGAGCTTCCACTCTTCTTGAAAAGGATGGAAATGCCCTCTGGCAACTTCCTTCTCAAGCACTCCTTGTTGAGCCTACAAGGTGTTCAGTAACCCTATGAAGGTCTTCCTGTGACACTTCTTCTCCTTTCTCCTGAACTCAACCAAGAGTTCTTCTATGCACTCTATGCATGCGCTCAATGCCCTCCTGACAGAGCTTCCACATAATCCCTCAGTGATTTTGTTTTGTCCTCTATGCCTACCTGCACCTTCTCAATGCCCTCCTGGAAGAAATCTACAGAACCCCTCAGTGATTCTATATTATGTTGTGTCCTCCTCTATACAGTCCCTCCTCCAAGGTGTTCAACAACCTTGAGGTTTCCTCCTTGAGCCAATGACTTCATCTGGTACACCCTCCTGACACGTCCTTGCCCAAATTCTGCAAAATTTAGGAGTGCACCTATGAACTGGCTTTCAGAACCCGCAACGTTCTATCACACCCTCTTGGAATGAAGCCTCAAAGAAATCCAAACCTGAAATCAAAGAACCCATAGATATCAGAACCTATCTGTCCCTGCAAATGCACTTCTATAGCATATAAAGAACACACAAAGACATTCATAAACACATAAAGACACACAGAAACTCATGCAGTAAATCTTCTCTTTATATTAATATGAAATGCCTCCTTTACAAGGTGTTCTTGAGCTCAGACTTTGACAGAGTCTCGGATCCTCCTCTCCTCTACTCTAACTCTCATAGAGCTCTCCTATATCTCTCTCTCTATCTGCGTTAATCGACTAACTCTACAGATACCAAGGATCTTTTACATGAGGGGGCTCTTTGATCTCTTCCCTCCAAGCTACCTACTCTATTCAATTACATTGAATTACATTGAATGGGTTGTCTAGTCTGAATCGGATCTAGATCCCAGCCTTACAACCATTAAAGGCCTCCTTTAACTACAGCCTACTCAAAGGCATAGCTTTATGTCTCCACGACCTTACAAAACATTAATTACATTGAATTCAAATTCAAATTTTGAAACGATAGGGTTGCGCCTCTCCTCCTTCATTGAATGCGCATTGTGCTAGTTGGTTGGCTGGCTAGCACATGGATGGCTTGGGAGAGATACTCCTACATCAAATATCATAAAAACTTTCCTCATCGATCGGAGCAAAGATGTCCTAGATCAATCTATTTCTCCCATCATCCTGATCAACAATATTATTGGTGTCATCTTCTTCGACCATGGGATTGACTTGATCTTCAATATCCATACCATCTTCCACATATTGTACAAAATTATTTCTACTACTACTTGGAAGATAATTGATCCCAAGGAATACACCTAGGAGGATTTATCTTTACAATTACAAACAATCAATAACATTAGTGTATATGAAAAATATTAAAATGAATATATATATATATATAAATACAATCAATACAAAGACATATCTAATGACTAACTTACCATGGGATGATATGTACACCCCCCTTCACAATTCCCATACCTCCAACAATGTCTTTCAATTTTTTTCCTTACAAGTCTTCTTTTTTTCAAGCCCCAACATTGATTGCAAGGGCAATAACATTTCCCATCACCGACATGTGCCTCCAATGTAGCCCTTAACCTAGAAATCATCATTTCATTCTCTTTAGGTGTTGGCATTGGGATTTCCTATATTTACAAAAAAATCCACTCAATAAATATAAGTACAATATATGAATATATTCTTACAATACAATTATCATCGAATTATATTGACCCCATATTTACTAGAGAATTAATCCATTTTCGTCGTAGATTTATTAAACGTTTATAACAGTAGTCAACAATTAACAAACAAATAAAAACCATACATTTTTACCATATAAGTTCCAAATCTTGACTATAAGCAAGTAATAAAATCAAACTATAAAAGATAACTAGACCAAGACAAATTGTATAGTAATTATTTGGAATTGAGTAGACATGTTTGTACCTATTTCCTAGGAAACAATTTGTGTTGCCAAATGAAAGTGAGTAGATTGTGAGTCCCTAGATAATCACAAAATCCAAAATCACCTTATTATGAGTTGTCATCCATATCTATTGATGAGGTGTTGTCATTATCCATTGATGAGATTTCAATGAGATCTAGATCTAGAGGTGGTCAAATACATGTACCATGTGTTGGTATAATTGGATGAATATATGTGTTGAATATGGATTAAAGCCTTTTCTGCCAATTTCTTGTCGTGTGTTCTATTTCTTAACTACTTTTCACACTCATCAAGGCCATTGTGAGTTCTTAGTTATTCCCTTTGGGATTTTTAATGCCCCATCAACCTTTTAGAGCCTCGTGAACAAGATTTTTTGACCTTTCCTGTGAAATTTTATGTCGGTATTATTTGATGATACTCTGATCTTTATAAGAACCTGGGAAGGACATGTGGATCATGTGGATAAACACATACAAATCCTCTATGACAAACAATTTTTCCTCAAATGTTCTAAATGTGATTTTGATGCTTTAGAGGTAGAATACTTGGATCATAGTGCTAGTCATGATGGGTTGAAAGTTTATCCCAAGAAGATTCAGATTATGCGAGATTGGCTACACCCTAGACTTTGAAAATGTTACAAGGTTTGTAAGGACTTGTGTGCTACTTTGATGAAGTTTTTAAATACTTATGGGGAAATGTTACACCCGTAACAACACTACTATTTTTTTTTTGTATGGAGTGAGGCTACCAAGCAAACCTTCTTAATCCTTAAAGAATTCCATGTGAACTACACCCATATTAGTAGTTCCCAACTTCACCAAGACTTTTTTTTTTGAATGTGACAATTCAAGCAAAGGTTTGGGAGCAATGTTAATGAAAGAAGGACTCCCCATGGCCTTCACTAGTAAATAATTGTGTGATAATAATTTGGGAAAATACACCTATAAGAAAGAGATGATGACCATCCTTCATGTCATTGATACCTAACACTCATATCTCATTGTGTGGAATTTCCAGACCAAGACAAATCATCATAGTGTGAAGTACTTTATAAAGTAGCAGTTATCATCTCTCTAACAACACAAATGGGTCACTAAGATGTTTGGATATGATTATGAAATCATCTAAAATAATTCCAAAGAGAATGTGGTGGTAGATGCTTTGTCTTGGAAATATGATGAAGATTCTCTACTGACTTTATCCTTAATCATTCTTGATTGGATCGCAAAATATCGTTAGTAATGGAGGAACAATGAATCCATAATTCAACTCATAAACAATATTCAAGGACCCTAATCCACCTAAGGTATACACTTGGAAACAAGANTAGCAGTTATCATCTCTCTAACAACACAAATGGGTCACTAAGATGTTTGGATATGATTATGAAATCATCTAAAATAATTCCAAAGAGAATGTGGTGGTAGATGCTTTGTCTTGGAAATATGATGAATATTCTCTACTGACTTTATCCTTAATCATTCTTGATTGGATCGCAAAATATCGTTAGTAATGGAGGAACAATGAATCCATAATTCAACTCATAAACAATATTCAAGGACCCTAATCCACCTAAGGTATACACTTGGAAACAAGATACATTGACATATAAAGGGTGAATTTTTTTGGTACAAAATTCGAAGTTGAAACCCAAGGTGTTAATGGAGTTGCATTCATCTCCTACTGTGGGTCAATCTAGATTTAACAAAACTTACACATTAAGCGTTATTTATTCTTGCAAGGCATGAAAAAATACATCCAAACTTTTGTTTCCTCATGTGATGGTTGGACCAACAAAACAAGGGGGGGGGAGTGAATACTCCTAGGGAATTGCAACCACTACCAATATTAGTCACTATTTAGACTGACATTTCTAAGGATTTTATAGTAAGCCTTTCAGTAGAAGGAAAAAAATTATTCATCATGGTCGTAGTTTATCACCTTTAATTAGCTCAATTTTGTGCCATACCACAACCATTTTTAGCTTCCATAGTTTCCCAAATGTTCATGTATTATATTTTTAAGTTACATGGTATGTCCACTTCCACTATCTCGGTCCATGACCTCACAATCACCAACAAATTTTGTCAAAATATTTTTAAATTCTAGGGCACCCAAACGAACATGAGCATATCTTATCATCCTCAAACTAGTGGTCAACAAGTGTTTGGAACCTATATGAGATGCTTTGATTTAGAAAAGAAACATTAGTGGGAACAATGGATACCCCTACAAAATGGTGGTACAACACCACTTATTATGGCAAAATGTCACCATATGAAGTTGTCTATGGCCAAAAAAAAAATTAGTTGATTCATATATACCAACCACATCCGAGGTTCAAGTAGTTGATGGCCTCTCTTAAGGTATGAAAGATCATG
>SNQJ01S0208603.1:1546-16160 GCA_010110895.2 Picea sitchensis | reverse complement strand
CAATCAATCAATCCTTTGACATCAATCAATCACTTGACATCAATTAATCAAACCATTGGCATCAATGAAAAAATGATCCAACACTTATATGATGATTTACTCAGTTGTGAACGTTGAGAACTTGAAACTTTTTAGCCTCCCATGATCATGCATCAAGATTAGGAAGTTTCAATACCTTCAGTTGATGAGTTTGCACCTTAGTACTTGGATGAGTTACAGGAAGATATCATCATATACAGAAGGATGAGGACTTCACACAGGGGTGATCTTGATTATCTTCGAGTAGGCTTAAAGGGAACACATCCAAGCAAGGCAAAGTGGATTGAGAAGAAAAAAGTGAGGGGACTTTTCCCTCACTTACTTGTTGATTGATTAAATATTTTGGTGGTCCAAAAAGATCTTAGTGGCAAGGCATTATTCAAAAAGGATCCAGAGAAGGATAAGAACAACTCAGAACTTGTAGAGGCAACTCAAGATGCTCAAAATGGCTTCAGTAGACAGAGAAAGGGAAAAAATTCAAAATTCCCAAAACGCAGTGAAAATTGCATGATCACAAAGAGAGCGTCATAAGATTTCTAATGGCGTAAATGGTTGTCAAACAAAGTTATGGATCTAAATATATTCACGATAAAAGTTTTAGTCAACCTAGACCTGTCAACAAGAATGAGTTAGCATCTATATTGTTGATGTCATCATCAGTACAGATGACATCATCATTCATACAACTTACGTGGAAAGCGTAGAGGGAGACACGTTTCTGTAGATTTTAACCTTGTACAATATCTACTGCAAACATATTTTCAGTAAAAGAACATAAAATATACAATGGCAAATACAAACATTACACAGGGATTTTTCCCTTGGAAACCCAAGCCAGGAAAACCAACATATTCTATGTTCATTCATATGTAATACATTGTTTACAATACAATATACATATAAGATACAACAGCATACAAAACCCTAACCCAACAACCTCGATTAATCCAAAACCCTAATTCCTTAACTGGAAATAGAAAACAATCGGCAAAAACCATGTGCCGAAAAACCACCTAAATACATGACACGTTTCCTGAGCAGGTGACATGTTTTTCGAGGAAGAATATAACACATACCCAACAGTGTCATGATGACATGGAAACACCATAGGATGCCACGTGTCAGTCATTTTTGGACTTTCCGGGCCAACATGTGGACCAATGAAAACGTGCCATGTGGCAGACTGTACAAAACACGTGGCATTCATACAATATGTGGAAGGTTGACATGGCATCCGTACAACATGTGGCAGGATGATGTGACAGAGAGGTGATGTAGCAGGGTGACTGTACAAGGAGGTGACATGGGCCAATGTTTGGCTTCCATGTGGCAGTGGAAAAATGCCCAATGACGCCCAACAACCAATTTTTTTAAAAAATATATATATATTAAATATACCGCCAAATATGACGACGGTTCTGCTAGATTAGCGGCATATTCCATCGGTCCGCTATAAATAGACCTCCTCTTAAACCTCCTCCAAACGGCTGTAACCATATTCTAAAAGGGGAGGCCCGTGGGTTTGACCTCGGGACCTCCGCCTAACCAATGCCTTCAAATAGGCTCTGCCAACCAATACGCCCAACAACCCTTTATTGCATAACCTCCCAACTTGTATTATAAAAAGGGGTTCTGTTAGTGTATGAGAAATGGGCAGACCAAGTGTGTGGCCTTACGGAAAAGGCATGGATTTCTAGACACATCCCAATCATTAATTGCAGGTGTAGGCATGGAAACTGAGGCAATAGTTTTCTTGGGTTAGAAAGTGCTAGACTCGGATAGAGGTGTAGAGACATATGCTTTTAGGTAATTCGATTCCCGGAAGGTAGTGGTGATGTTTTTTTTTTATCTGAGCAAAGATTCTACGTCTTAACTCCATAATTATGTATACTTATGTATTTTGCCCAATTCTTTTGTGGATTTAATAAAAAGGCCTACCCATTTGAGAGAAGGACCCGGAGACGTACTCCACCAAGGATGAACTCTGTCATCAAGTTTTTGCATTCATATTCCATGCTTATGTCTCTTTCCTTTTGAGATTTTCCTTTTTTATGGTGTAGTTTAGTTTACACTCATTTAATACAATTCTTTAATAATTCATCAGACGAAAAGATCCTGGATCACTCATGAAGCTAATCGACAGTTCATCACCCTTAGTATTCCTCTGATTAAGAATAGATGCAACGACCATTTCTGTGAAGAATGAATAAATGAAGTCTCTTTGAAAATCTGGGTGAATAACGACTAGAGCTGTAGTGATTTCCCTTTTGATATTATTGAAAGTTTCTTGTGTATCCATTGTCCATTCAAACCTTTGGTCCTTTTTCAACAATAAATTTATTAGCTTCACAATACTTGCATAGTCAGGGACAAATCTTCGTACAAAGTTGATCTTACCAAAAAATGATTGAAATCCTTTCTTAGATGACAGGGGTTTAAGTTCATTTATATATTTAACTCTTTCAAGATATATATAGATTCCTTCCTTGCATACAATATGACCCAACAGTTTTCCTTGAGTTACAATGAATAAACATTTCTTTAGATTTAAGGAAACACCATATAATCTACACCTGTCAAAAAAATTCCTCAGGTGATGAATGTGATTAGTCCTTGTTTTTTAATGTACTGTTAATTCATGTTGATAGTCCGCCATGAATTTTCCTATCAACCCCTTAAAAGAATGATCCATGACCCTCTAAAATGTAGCCCCTGCATTATTCAAACCAAAGGGCATCCTAATATATGCATATGTCTCCCAAGGTGTTACGAATGTTGTCATTTCTCTGTCTTCCTTAGCAACCAAGACTTGATTATACCCATAAGAACAATCTAACATGGACATGCCGGCCGATCTCATGACTTGCTGGAGAAGAAACTCCATGTTAGGTAAATGATAATTATCTTTTATACTTGCTTTTGTAAGATCCTTGGAATATACACACATATGAACCTCCCCAGTCTTATTTCTTACTATCAAAGGATTTGAAAGCCAATCAGAATGTCTAATGGGGTATATTATTTTAGCCTTCTTTAATTTCTCCAATTCAATATTTACTAGAGGTTTTAATTTGGGATTCATCATCCTTATCTTTTGCTTGATTGGATTTTCCCCTTCTCTCAAGGGAATAATATGTTGAAATATTGTTTTATCATAATCCTTCAAATCATCATAACTCCATGTGAACACATCAAGATATTCTTTAAATAATGCAACATATTGATCACCTTCTTCAATTGTGAAATCAACTCCCAAGTTGACATATTTTGGGGAACTGTCAATTTCAATATTGATTTTTCTTGTTTCTTAGACCTTTCAGAGTGAAATTTCTTCCAAGATATTCTTAGCGTGATCATATCTCGTAAAAAGAGACTTAGACTGAATACAATCCTCCAGGACAATAGATATGTGATTGTCTTCATCCTCATCATCATCATTCAACAAAACATTTTCCCATTGTTCATCATTCTCAAATACTTGTAAATATTCTTGGTTATCATGTACAAAAGGTCGCAATACTCTTTCTACTTGAAAATATGTTTTGCTTTGAACATCATCCAAGTTTGACAATGAGGCCACCAAAGCCAATGAATCTACCTTATGATTCTTATCCCTTGGGATGAAAGAGATGTTGAAAGAACTGAAGGCTTCCATTAATTTGTTTACTCTTTTGAAATATAATTTGAGTCTTTCCTTTTTTATTTTATACCTCTGGGTGACTTGATTTATTACCAACTCAGAGTCACCAGTCACAATTAGATGTTCTATCCTCAATTCTTATGCAAGAATCATTCCCTGAATCAAACCTTCATATTCTACCTCATTATTGGTACATGAAAATTCAAGTCTAATAACATGTGGATGCATAATCTTTCCTGGACTTACAAGGACAATTCCAACTCCACTCCCGAAACTTGAGCAAGCTCCATCGAATGACATCCTCCAATAACCTTCAAAAAGATTCTCTTGATTCTCCATACCTTGAATTTTTTCTAGGATCTCAGTCTGTTCCATGTCTAGGATAGCATAGTTTTCGATCCCAGCATCTATATAATCTTCCATTAATTCATTATCCTTCCTTTTGAAAGAGAAGGGTTTCCTAGGTTCATGAGGAACCTTAATCATTGCTCCTTCTTTTTCTAGAAACATCATGCATCTTCCATCATTCATTATGTATCCTCCAATCATAGACAACCAATCTCTTCCGAGAACAACTCCATATGCAGGAGGGAGGTCTACCACAATAATATTGAAAACTGTAATGATATGGGGAGCCGTTGTGATCCAATCATAAAAGTATTTAATTTCATCGTAAGTTGGCACTTGTCTAGAATCGATTGCATATATACTTTCACCAGTCTCATAATATTTGGCCTATTTCATTCCCAATGCCTCCATGACCGCTAGTGGCATAATATTATTGGTCGTGCTAGTATTGACTAAACAATTATGAAGTGCAACATCATGATTTTCAATTGAAATATAAAAGGGCGAGATTTTACCTCTCAACTTGACGGTTGATTTTTTCTAGATTTGTTTCGGACTTGTAACAAAAACTTCCACGTTTTCAGACAGATCATCCAATAATCTCAAAAAAAAATTCCCTTTGTTGGGGAATCTTCAATTATTCCCATTTGTGCAATTTCAATTATTTTCTTGGTGTGTTGTGCTATAACAAGGTCTACCTTCACATCTGGTATGGTCCCCTTGAAAACTCTTCCTCCAATTGTTTTATTTTGGGTCGGTCATGGCTTTGGTTCTTCATTCTTTCTTGAGCTAGAGGATCCTTTATTATCAATACTTAATCCTCCCAACTACCTTTGTACTTTTCTCAGGATAATGTCGAGGTCGACACCCATCTCAATCATAATTTCTTCCATCTCAGTGGCTTTAATCATTTCTTCCTCCAAGGTATCCAAATGGGATGTTCTGATAGAATATTTCACATTTGGGGGCATTACATTCTTCTATCAACTGAGTATGACTGGGTCATTAGGTGTTCTATCTTCGGGAATCTTACTCAAAGTTTTATTGAACTTGATATTAAAATATCGTATTCTCTCATTCTTCCTCAAACCAATCTGGGTGAAATTGGTGAGAATGGTATGATATGCAATTGGAGGGGTGAACATAGTCAAGAACATGGCTTCGAGGTCATTAAACAAGCCAATGGACCTAGTCGGTAATATTGTATACCATTCATAATCTCTTCCAGATAAGGTTTGAAGAAATATCCTTACCATCACATCGTCATATTCAACACAATGAAAATAAAAAACATCAAGAAATAAGTTAAGGTGTCTTTTAGAATCAATTGTTTCATCTCCAGAAAATTCCTTCAAGGAACCCTTAGTGAGAGCGGGGAGATCATGTTGCTCACCTCAAAGATTTAAAGGGGAATCTCTTACTCTTCTTTGACTTTCAAATCTTAGTTTTTATTTATTTATTCCACCACCTCCTTGTCTCTCCTCATGAGGTTCTCTTCATGGTTCTTCTCGCGGTTGTTCATTTCTTTCGTCCATATTTGGAGATGCTTCAGAAATATGCTTACCACTTCTTAAGATACACAGTTTCTTTCTTTTACTTCTGGTAATGGGTCCCTTGTATTTGTCCAGCTTCAATCCCAACCTTATCTTTGTTCTTCTCTAGATGGCCTTTCGTTCCTTTGTTCTTATCGCTCCTCTCTCCTTTGTCTTCGGAGGATTTCTCTTTCTTCTTCTTGGACCATTGTATGCCAAGACCTTTCCAATTCTTATCGGGTCTTGGATGTCGTTATTACCAGATTATATAGCTAATGTAAGGTTCTTCGTTTATTATTCAATCCAATTTCTAGGTGAGGTTGATCAGCTTGGGGAAAAGTCATGTATTTTTTAAAAGATGATAAACTAGATTTCAAATTTCAATTCATTCCTCAATATGGTTGCCAAAAATGTTGACGCTTGAATCCGTCATGACCAAAATGACAACCTCGCGGGGAGACAAATCCCCCTTTGTTTTTATAGAGGTGGTACTCCTCTTTGTTTTAAGATTTTATAGGAACTCTAGATTTTTCGAATATAGGACTTTGCAAAAGTCCATCATGACAATCAAAGAAATATAAAGATTGCAAGAGGAAATAATAAGAAATAAAATGTTTTCTTTTATTTTTAAAGAAAGTTCCTGAGAAATGACCAGGAACTGCACACTTCATACAATTGAAAAAGATAGACAAAATTTCCTCACATCCATCATCGTTAAACTAAATATTTATGATCACATAAAATAAAAGAAGATGGTATGCATGCATAAGAGAAATTTAATAGAGTAAAAACATGGGGATCTCAAATGAAGATAATGATAGATCAATATCAAATAATTTATACTCAAAACGCAGAGTTACAAAGTACATTCAAAATTGATCCCGAAATAGTTCTATTGGGATTTCTGAAGAATACATAGTTTGTTACAAAGCCTTGAAATTTCAATTTTTTTGTCCTTAGGACTGAGATTGGGGCTCTTGCGGACCATAAATAAAATATAAAAAATAAGTAATTTGTAGAAGGAGGATGGTGGGCGATGACAGAATAGAAAGACCTGGAAAGAAGATAGGGATAAGTTATCATATTTTGATTAAACCTTTCTAGTCAAAGAAGCAGAGTAATTGGATGAAAAATTTATAAAGAAAGAAAAATGTGATCAGCATGAACTTACTATGATGGTCTCTCTTCTCTTCACTTTATTGTTGTTGTCCTTTTGTTGTCTTCATTGATAGTTATAGAAACCCTCTCAGTTGTTTCTTTCCCTTCTTTAGTTAATTTGTCGATTGCCTTTGTGAACCATATTCAATATAAATTTTCATTGGTACACCATTTATTTCATGCCGGATTTTAATGTTGAATAACTCACCTTCCAAGTCTCTTAAGTAAAGAGAAATACCACGTATTGTTTCCTCAATATATTGATTTTTCAGGAATAATCAACTAGGCAATTGTCTATTTCATCTTCATTATTCGAGTATGCCATAAAAAAATTTAACTGATAACCCTTTGAATATCTCAACTTGTTTTTCAAATTGTTTCTTTATTAGAAACATTGATTTGAGAATTAATTTGGGGTCTTGTACTTCATTAGTACCTCCTGCTAGATCTATCTCCGTGAGTCTCTTGAATAGTTCTTCTCTTTTTAGTATAGCTTTGCTACATTCTTGAACAATGTTATTCAAATTTTTAATATTTTCCTTCCAGCAAACTTTTAGTTGTTTTATTCAACTTGGGGAAGGAAAATCCTCCTCTCTTCTTCTCAGTTCCGTCATGTTACAAAATTTGATTCCAAATGGTAATACAACATCAGTGTAGAAACCTTCTTCATTCATCAAATTGCAGATATTCATGGAAGGCATGGGCTCTTGAGCCAAAACAAACAATATTTTTTTATACCTCCCATGCTTCAGTTATTAGTGACATTCTCTTCTTAATATTTTTTTCTACATAACTCCTGACCACTGTGAGTAGGCTTGAATATCCTTTCAACTTAATGTTGAGCGTGGTTGGTTTAACCATTGACAAAGGACTTGCCAGGATTGGAAGATCAATTGAGGCATTCTCCAGCTCTCTTATCCTTTCTTTTAACTTGGCATTTTCATCCTCCAACCCATCAATGGAATCATCAAGAGAATCACAAGTTTCTTTGTGAATTTTAGAGATTTGGGATGGTCGCATGTCTTTTAGGTTAACCTATGACTGATATTTTCCTTTTTTATTTTTCTAATCACCTCTTTCCACAAACATTTTTTTAGACTCCTTATAAAAAATAGCACTTTGAAAAGTGAAGGATTCCTATTTACTAAAAATCTCATTTCCAGCAACTTCCAATAAAAAAATTTCTTGAGTTACATTTTCTGGTTGTTTCATCGCGGAAAATATTTTTTCAATATACGCCTCTAGCTCCATGTCATCCAAAGAAAATATTTGGATGTCATTTTCTATGAGGTTGTCCTCTTCCTCTTGTATTAGTTTTTTTCTTTTCTTTCTTACAGGAAATTTATGTGAATTCTCAATTTTCCCCGGGGTGGGATTCTTCTCTCCTCCACCACTTGAACTACTTTTGGAAATATTTCTAACTGGGTGATTCATTGGAGCATTGCTCTCGGATGTGGTAGTTTTGGGAGTAAAAATTGGAGACTGGGTGCTCCTTTCACTAGGACCTTTTCCTTTTTCTTATACAACTCATTAGTGCTTAGTACTATTTCTAGGTCACCAGCCTTGTGTACATGGGAGCTTTGGTTGTTACATTATTCTTCTTCTTCATTCAAGGTATTTTGAATGAAATAGTTATTGAATCCTACTGAAAGAATGTGTTCCACAAATATTTTGTTAGGGTAAAATCCCTTTATCTTTTCATCATATTTTTATCTCACATTATTGAAATGGATTGTAAACTTGTCAATTTTATTTATGTTCCTGAAAAATGAAATCTCCAATCTTCCACGGAAAGAGGATGAATTTTTTTTTCCTTTTTTCATTTAAAAAATGTAGCCAGAAGTTGTATTGCCTTGCCACTTCTGTAATTAACAATTTTTCAGATACATGATATGGAAGAAAAGAGGGATTTTCTTTGGAAAATAATATCCTGATGGCACTATGACTTTCTATATGTTCTATCGTTCCCTTTTTCTCCAAGAATTTGTTATCCTGGTCAGATATGTTGGGGGTATTTTTACCAAACAACAACCCTTTGAAGACTGAGACAAAATCATTGTAAACTTCACAAAAACAGAGAGAAGTCATGTGTCTCCACAATGCCTGATACCAGAAGGTAACTCGATCTATTTCATAGTCCACCCTCTTACTTATAGTCAAGTTTGGAAATTAACAACCATACACTATAGCAAATACCAAATAGGAAGCCATAAAGAATTTTTTGTCCCTTTTGTAATGTGATAATTGGGATGAAATTTCGATGGAAATCATTTTTTCCTAGTCAAAGATAGCCTGTTCTTTTACTGTAAAATATAAAATATAAAGAATCATGCAAGAAATGGTAGCAGTGCTTTACTGACCTACCAACCTAGTGAAAAACCACACAATATCGCGAAAGGGGATTTTAAAAGAATCAACCTGGATCCTAGTTATATCTTCTGGAATAGTCATAGGATTCTCCAAATATTCAGGAAGGAGATCCAGGCCATTGTTATACTTCTTCAGAAAATCTCTACAGTCTTCTCCTTTGAGGGTAAGTGTTTCTCTGGGAGCTTCAACATCTTGCAAAAAACTTGCGGTGAAAGGGAAATGGGGGAATGATCTTGAAGTTTTGTAATTCTTTGGCTCGACATGTATTTCTCAACGCACCATCCAACAAGTTCTTTGCAGTCAAATACCTCAGGAACACAACCCGCGAGAGCAATTTCGGATCCAAAATTACATATTTTTGTGTAGGAGGTGATGAGTAATATGAATATGCTCTCGACCACTGAAATTTATGGTCTTCATGACCAAAAATATTCAAAGTATCTCCATAGAATATTTGTCTAGTTGTTGCTTCCATTAGGTTGACAAGAGTATTTTTCAGCTGAATAATAACCTGAAATAAATCTTTTTGAAGAGATGAAAATAATATAATCCTTTGGAAAATGGAAAATTAATGCAATTTAATGAGTAATCTCCTCGAGTCTTTCTCCATTAATGGAAATCCTTTCAGATCTTGCACAATCATTTGTTAGCATTAAACAACATTCAATGCATATTGGAAAAAGCACGAGAATGGCGAGAATAGATGAGCACAGATTTGAATATTAAGCTTTTCATGAACCCGCCAACTCGAGAACCTGCGAACCCATGATCATGGATGATCAAAAGTAAGTTAAGTGTAGAACAACGGTCAGTCAGACTTTCATGTAGGAGAAATAAAATGCTTTTAGGGACTCAAGACACACGACAAGTCTAATGGTTGAAATGAGGATCACAAACATTTGGGTGCAAAGTGGAGACCGAGGAACTTGGAGAATGAAAGCTCGACCCCATGAGCCCGTGATGTTGAAAAAAAGGATAAGTATAATATAGAAAGGTGATTGAATGAACTTGTTGTATAAGAAAATGGAGGGAGGATGAATACCCACGAACCCGCCTACCCGCGAACCCTCCAATTTTTTGAAGTGCGACTAAGTATGGTAACTAGAAAGGGATAAAAGAAGGGAAGATAGAAAAAGGGAAACAAGGGAAATTATAGAAGAGGGAAAATAAATGGAAAAAATAAGTTGGGAAAATAAAAATGGGAAGGAAATTTCAGAAGTAGGAATTGATCTCAATAGGTTTCTTGTTATGGTGGTAGTCTGAGAGATGATTTTCTCATTAACTAGATTGGAGAACTCGAAAGATACTTCGAGTATGAAAATGTTTAGTATCCAAATCGAGTAAGATTTGTTTTTAGGAAACTGAAAGGCCATGCAACACTATGGTGGGATATGCTGCAGAAAGATAGAGTGAATAATCAGTTGGAGAAAATTAGAACTTGGAAGAAGATGGTTACCAAGATTAAAGAGAAATTATTCATGTTGATTACGAACAAACGTTTTTCCAAGAAATCAGAAACCTCGGAAAAATGGAGACATATGTTCACGAATACACTAAAGAGTTATTTAGGTTGTCACTTAGAGAAGGCCTCAAAGAACTAGAATTCCAAAGAGTTTCAAGGTATGTAAATTGGATAAAGTGTTTAATTCAAGATTAAATGAGAACACACTATTTTTGCACTGTTGATGAAGCTTATCAAGTTTCTCTAAAGGTAGAAGAAAATATTGAGAGGAAAACATAGCCTAGAGGTAGAGGAAGAGGTAAAGCAGGGATTGCTAAAGGTAATGTGATGCAGGAGCATCGTAAGCAACCAAGCGAACCTGAAGATAGAAGCCAGCTGGGAAAAGCGCCAGCACAATTTTAGCACGTTTTAAAAATGTTTTGAAATGGTTTTGAAAAACGGATGCGCTTATATTAAATGTAATGAGCTAAGAAGAGTACTTGCATTTATACTTAGACGCTGTAACAGATCTAGAGTGATTTTCTCTCATCTGTCAATGTAGAGGCATTTATGCATAGTTAATGAAAGTAGGTAAGTTTGAATTATGGATTAGACAGTTTAGAGAGTAAGAGGGAAAATGAATATAGACACCCTCGCCTTTGTATCATAGTATTTGTTGTATCATTAACATAGCACAGAAGAAGAGAGCTGTAGCATAGAGCTAAAAAGTAGAATCCATGTACATGAGCTTTAAAATTAATATATGAAGCTTTGAATTAGATTTCATAGCGTTATGATGTCTTCTGTTTATACATGGTGAATGTTATGCTTTTGGTTGTTTTATTCTCTTCTGTTATTCATTTGTTATGAGGCTATGTTGTGTATGTATGATTTCATGTTGAATATTTGAAGTCTGAGAAAGAGAGAGAATGAGTTTCAATTGTTTCTCTTTTTGAGAGAGAGAAGTTCCTGCAAGGAGTGCAGTGAAACGTCTGCAAGGTGTGCGTTGACAAGGGTTTTGAGTTTTATCTTAGAAAGCTCAGGAGGGATACCATTGTTCTCATTCCAACAGAAATATAGGCGAAGCCCAGAAGCCGTGCAAGGTGTGCGCAGGCTAGTTGAAACCTTAGAATTTACCAACTAAGGTTAAAGATTTAAGGACTGATGTAGCGGAGGATGCACAGAGTCGAAAGATCAAATACCTATAAGTATTTGAAATTCTACCACAAGGAGTGCGTGCAAGGGTCCTTTTGAGACTTGAGTTGCAAGTGAAAGCTCAGGAGGGTCAACACCTTTGAAAATAATCAAAGAGAGACAGATATTGAAAACGTCTCGCAGAAGTTAACTCCGAGTGGAAGAACACTAGTTCATTTCACAAAAGCTGTCAAGGAGGAAACGAGCAGTCAGAATTCTCCGAGGAGAAATCCCAAGGTCGCAAGGACCATAGGATATAGGGGAACTACAAGGTGGATAAGGGTTGGACAAAACCATCCTATGGGGTTCAAGATTCAACGGTGATCGTTGATCGTGACTATTGAGATTTCAAGATCATTTCAGCAAATCAGGGTTTGTAAATCCGGACTACAGACGAATGGTTGTTGGAGGTTCGTTCAAGTCCCAAAAGCCGAAAATCTTGAGTGACAGGTGGCAAGAATCCATGTCAGAGATAGAGGACAATGGAGAAGACAGGTGGTGTACTTGTCACCAGGCAGAGTCAAAACTTTGTTGACTATTTTGGGGTTTCGAAGGTTGGAGAACCGGAAGCCTTACATCAGGATTCACGAAGACACGAAGTCTGAAACTCTGAATCGACGAAAATTCCTGTAGGGGAGCTAGTCTTTGCTGAACACATCAGGGTTCGACATTTCATCATTTTTGAAGACAAGAGATAGGGGTTCTTTGTTTCGGAATTCCCAAAATCGTGAAACATGATATGGCTGTGGAAGAGAACGCGACCAATCATTTCGGCAAATCGGCGTTTCAGGTTTCAGCAGTAGAGGGCCGAGAAACTCGACAATAAGGATCAATAAATCGCAAGACTTGAAGTCCTGAATTAGCGAAGGGCACAACTTTATTGTGGTCAAGGAGATTTGGGTTGGTACATGGCGTTTGTTCACGCAGGCTCAATTCATAAGGACCTGTGGATACGTCATGAGTGTACAAGATATTCCGCGAGGGGAAATCTAAGAGTCAATCAGACTCAAGGGAAGATTTAGAAAGATCCTGCACAGACCTCGACCCGAGGGTTCAGGGGTCTGCACCAGTGTGGTATCAGAGCATAGAAAGAGTTCTTTTCTTTCTGTAGTAGAGAAAAGAGGAACATTTTTAGCCATGCCACCGAGAAGAAGAGACAGACCAATGCCTGATCCAGCAGTGGAAAGGGAAATGCGCGAACTACGTGCCAGGCTTGATGCCATGGAGACAACACAAAGGTGCACGGTTGACACTGGGGATATCAGCGAGGCTGACAGTGAAAATGAAGCTGGAAATGAAGGAGAAGAAGTTGCAGTCATGGATGCTGCAGATGAACGCCTATTCAGTGTTGTTGCTAGGATAGGTGCCAAAGTAAAAAAGGACATTCCAGTATATGAAGGAAACCTGGATGTTGAAGAGCTTCTAGATTGGATTAGAGATTTGGATAAATATTTTGACTATGAGGATGTCAAGGAAGACAAGAAGGTCAAACATGTTGTCACAAGACTTAAAGGACATGCAACACTATGGTGGGATGAACTGCAAGCTGACAGACACTGCAAAGGCAAGCATAAAATCAAGAGCTGGGATAGAATGGTTGCAAAAATGAAATTCAAATTCATACCGAAGGATTATCAAATCACTCTGTTTCGGAGAATGCAGAATTTGAGATAGAAGCTGATGTCAGTGAAAGAATACACTGAAGAGTTCTACAAGATAAACATCAAAGCAGGTCATCGGGAAAATGATGATGAAAAGGTGGCCAGGTATATGAATGGTCTACGATATGCCATTCAAGATGATATGAGCATGATAACCCTTCAAAATGTGGAGGATGCTTATCAGATGGCTCTAAAAGATGAAGAGAAGCTGAGCCAAAAGAAAGGTCAAAGAGGCCGAGGTAGAATTCAAGGCAGAGGCAAAACAATTTCCCAAGATAGGACTCAAAAATCTAAAGAAGAGGGAAAGAAACCTCAAAATCAACATGAGAGAAGGGGAAGCTCACAGAGAGGGTAGTATGCTGATAGAAATACTTTTCCTCAAGCCAGAGGAAGAAGAAAAGGCAGAGGTGGTGAAGTGAAATGCTTTGTCTGTGGAGAAAATGGGCATAAATCTTATGAGTGTCTATATATAAAGAAACAAGGTGGTGAAACTCACATTGCCGAAGCACAAAGATAGAATGTTGAGGTAGAAGACATTGAGGGTGGAAGATTCTTGATGATGCGGAAAGTTCTTTTAATGCTAGAGAAAGAGGCAGAGAACCCAACCCAAAGGAATAGTCTGTTTTGGACTACTTACAAGACAAAATACAGAGTATGTAAAGTCATCGTGGATAACGGTAGCACAGACAATCTCGTATCTACAGAGATGGTAGAAAATATGGAGCTGGAGACTGTTGTACATCCAAGCCCATACAGATTTTTGTGGCTACAAAAGGGACATCAGGTAAATGTCACTAAACAATGTTTAGTTGAATTTAAAATAGGAGGATATAAGGATGAAATATTATGTGATGTCATTCCAATGGATGTCTGTCATCTATTGCTGGGTAGACTATGGAAATATGACAAAAATGTGATTCATGATGGGAGAAGAAACACATACACCTTGGAGAAGAATGGGAGGACTCATATGTTACTGTCGATTAAGGATAAAGAAGTGAAACCAGAGATGAGCAACACTGCACTTCTCATGAGTGGGAAGCAACTTCTTAAGGAGGTTAAGAAGAAGGAAGACACACAATTTATTGTGGTCAGGAAGCCTAGAATTGTTTTGACTAGTATAAGAGTGGATGATTTACCAGAAGAAATCCAAAAGTTGTTGGAAGAGCTTGCTGATATAGTAGTGGATGAACTATCTTGTTCGTTGCAACCTATCAGAAGTATAAGCCAT